>JAEANM010011351.1:0-15314 GCA_017656035.1 Myanophis thanlyinensis | reverse complement strand
CTTAAAATGGCTGGCTCAGGAATTCTGGGAGTTGAAGTCCATGAGTCATGAAAGAGCCAAGGTTCCCTACCCCTGTATTAGGATATTCCATATAGAAGGAGACCCCTTCCCCAGGGAATCTCCTCTTAAGCTGCCAGTCTTTATGCTGGTCATTAGCAAAGTGTTTTAGGAAAACAATTATTTAAAATCTGAACTGGAGACAGCATTGGAATGGTTGTGGAAGGTGGTGAGTTGAGAATGGGCTGTTGAGTTGTATATCATCACAACATCCAGTAAGGAATTCTCTTTATAGCAGTCCTTCTCAGGAAGATGAACAATTCCCTTGGCAATTAATTTTCTTTTGACTAATAGTGAAAGACCTTCATTCAAGCATCCCAATGGGCAGTGTTTTGGTCCCAGAAGGGAGATTCAGGCTTCATCTACAAAGATAGTATCTTAATGGCTTATCTTTAGGTGCCTCTGCCTGTATATACTCAGCTGTCCAATATTATAAATACAAAACACTGGTTTTTTGGCTGATGCATTTGTCTTCTAACTCTAACCTTTTCCCTGCTTGAAGAGGTGGATCGGCACTTCCTGACTTTCCTAGATCTACACAAACATTATAAAGTTCAAGTCTTTTTTAACAAATGGGAATCTATATATTTCTATAGAAAATAAAACATACTTACTTTCATCATTAGAAACATTTGCCAGAGATGTGTGGCTGGAATAACGTTTGTTTTCACTTTCACTGAGGCATCTTTCAATCCAACTCTCTGCAAAACATTTTTTTTTAAAAGTAATTAATCTGTATTAGAAAATTTTTCAACATATCTGGGAAAAAGATCCAGAGAAGAAATCAGATTCAGATTCATATTGCACTCAACTTAAGCACATTTTTTTTGTTCTGAGCCACAGCTTCTTTGGTACAAATTGGAAATAAGACTAAGAATGTCACAAACAGGCGACGTTAGTGTAAAGATGTCAGATAAAACTATATCAAATATTTTTTTTCCATTCTGGGAAAAAAAGTGAATAGAATTCTTTATTGGCCAAGTGTGATTGAACACACAAGGAATTTGTCTTTGGTGCATATGCTCTCAGTGTACATAAAAATAAAAATACATTCATAAAGAATCATAAGATACAACACTTAGTGATAGTCATAGGGTACTAAATGAGCAATCAAATCATACTAAAACAATAAAACAATATAATTCATAAACATACAAGCAACAAAGTTATAGTCACAAGTGGGAGGAGATAGGGAATAGGAAGGAGGAGAAGAATAATAGTAATACAGTCTTAGTAAAGAGTTTTTGGCATGTGTATACAGATTCCATAGTTACTCGGTAAAATATTTGTACATGTGTCTAAGTACATTGTTCATTACTAGCTATAATTTGACAGAAGAAGGGAGCACCCTGTAAACACCATTTAATTCCAAACATAAGGCACAAAATTTTTCAAGTGTTGTTTTGGTCAAATGATAATATCTCTTGTATAGCAACCATTCATTTGCATATCTCCATTTGCATATCTTCACATGCTGGAAGCCAAATTTCTGAAATCAGAACTTCTTTGAGCAATTTTTAACTCTGAGGATGTTGTTTGATACCATTTACTTACTATTCTTGCATGCTACCATTCCTCTAACAAGCTCAAGGGAGTGAATGATCTTCCAGCTGCCATTTCAAATATGTCAGATTTCTGTCCTAACTTTTATCTAGGAGCATTAGACAGAATGCATAATGTTTCTTTGTCTCTTTTTCTCCCACACACAACAACTATAGGTAGGATTAGTTGTGAGTGATTGGCCCAAAGTCACAGGGATAAACAAGAACTTGGCTCTCCCCATTCCTAATCCAATACTTTAAGGAGCACTGAGCTGATTTTGGGCATAGGAAAGGAATGTGTGAGCTATTAAGTAAAAGGTAAAGGAGTCCCTGTGGATTTTACTCCACTAGTCATTGCCAACTGTAGAGGACGATACTCATCTCCGTTTCAAGGCTATTAAATTAGCACTGTCTAAAGACATTTCTGCAGTCATGTACCTTCCCACCAAAGTGGTACCTATTTATCTACTCACATTTGCATGCTTTCAAACTGCTAGGTTGGCAGGAACTGGGGCAAGGATGGCATTCAGGTCTCAAATTTAGGCTGCTGGCTTTCCAGCCAACAAGCCCAATGTCTTAACCACCGAATCACTATGCTGCCCTATGCTATTAAGGTCAGACTTTTAAAGAAGATAGCTCAGCCTTGAGAAAGAGGAATGCATAAGAAAGAAACTCAGAATAACCCTGACTTGATTTTGTTTAGAATAGGCAGACAGAAACTTGGAAATACCCAAACTTCTCTTCTGCTGCTTTATTACAATAAAAAGCATTTCTCGAATTGAGTCATTGAGCCTAAAACCAAGTTGAGCAGCATTGTCAGACTTCATGTATCCTTTCAAATGCCCATCCCTTTATTTTATAAGCTTAGATTTAAGGTCATCTTAATAGTACTAGTAGGAAGCCTCTGCTGGAACTTTTCCCAAGAGCTGTAGAATCTGACCCTAACCAAACCCCTTAGGAGTCATTGGCTCCAATGACAGATTTCCCAACCATCCATACTTAAGAAGGACTGTGAGAATTAGTCATCTGGAAAAGAGAGAATAAAAATCTTAAAGTATATCCAAACTCGATTGCAGAAAATACAACTTCAGCAACAGAGTGGTCAATGCCTGGAATGCTCTACCTGACTCCATTGTTACAGCCTCAAACCCTCACAGCTTCAACCTCAAACTGTTCACCGTAGAACTAACCCCATTCCTAAGAGGTCCATAAAGGGGACGTGCATAAGCACACTAGCATGCCTACTGTCCCTGACTTACTGTCCCCATTTATCTGTACTTACTTACTTTGTTTATGTTTATACCTATACCCGCTATCTTGTACATGTTTGACAAACAAACAAACAAATAAATATCAAAAAGAACACGAGGATTGTTATCCATTCCCCCACATATCTATGTAATGGGAAGGAGTCATATATTTCCAGAATAGAGTAGGTATTGTTTTAAAAAGAAGATATTATTTAAAGGAGGAAAGCTGCTTTTGCCTCATTACAACAGAAAACTCTTGAAAAATCCTTCAGAAGTCTATGGATGGAGATCCTGGTGTATGCTGGGACTCCATGCATATCCTTCTATAACTTCCTCTCTGGGAAACAACAACAGCAGTTCGTGCTTTTCCCTCTCCTGCCTCATTGTGCTACATAAGGCAAGCTGTCATATGTAATGTCATTTCTATAGAGCTTCTCATTAAAATCTCAAAATTGTGTCCCCCTTCCTTCCTTCCTTCCTTCCTTACTTCCTTACTTCCTTTTGGAAATCTGAACTTGTATGTTTATATGTATTACCAAAAATGCTTTATTTGAGAATGATTTTAATATGCAAATATCACAGGGTACCTTGTTTTATAGGGAATTAATTTCAACCTGTTGATATTCATTCACTCTTTAAAATTCTAGTCCTGCTCATTTTTCTCTTTTCCCTGTGGCTTTTATCAGTGTGCATACTTGCAAAAACATGGAAGCCCCACACAGAGTGACATGAAAAGTACCTAGGATTAATTTTCAAATGGATTTGAAAATTTAGAATGATAAATTGGGAAACTGGACTCAGTGTAGGATTTGTGGGTGTGGGTTCATACTTTAGGGAAGAGGGATCGTCTTAAATTCAGGATTACCTTCTTTTGAGGAAAAAAAAGGTAAATTCTTGATTCTATGTTGTTCTTCACCAAGTATGTTAGCCATAACTAGTTTCACAGTGAGCTGTCCAGGGTCCTGAGTATCTATGATCTCACCTTGTAGAGTTCCTGCTCAGTTCGATCCAATCTATTGCACATAAAATGGGATGTAGCAAATCTATGCATCCTTGTTAATTCACTGACATTACTGATATCTATTCCCAGATAACTATGTGAAAGAGCACAGTATTGATTCATTTAACACTTGCAATGTGTTAATTAATGTAAATAATGTAACTCCTGTCCAATTGTGTTATGGTACCCAACCGTACCATCTCAATATACCTATTTATTTATTTATTTACCTGGTTTATACACCTGCCCAACCTACATAGCATAATCCTGGGTAGCTCAGAATAATAATAAAACCATTAAAAGGTTTTTTTAAAGCAACACATCCAAACATATCCAAAATAAACTTTAGAACTTTATTATGTGAATGAATTGCATTGCATATCACCTTCATATATATATATTCCCAGTTATGTTCACTGAATCATAGCAAGTTATTGCTCATAATGAAAATAATCAAAATGTTGAGATTCAATGTATGAAAACAGGCTATTAACAGGCCTGCTTGCTAGAAATACAGCCCATTTTGGAAGGCAAAGCTTTATATGAAACAAAGCAAGGGTGGTCAGTTTCCATGTCTTTCCTTTGCCACACTGCCTAGTAATGCTATCCATTTACCTTTATAATTCCTAAGTTTTTGCTATTCCTCACAGAACTGTCTGCAGTGATGGTCAAACAGGGAATGATGAAAGAAGCATTATGCCATCAATATTCAAGCTCTGATCCTTTTGTACATGTATCAACATGGTGCACACATGAATGGAAAGTATCATGACATCATGACAACGGTATAGTTTTCCTTATTTTGATGAATGTATCAGAGCCTGCAGGATATTGTGACTTTCAGTCAATTGAAAGACCAAAATTAAATGCTGAACCTATTGTTGTTTGTTATGCTCTTTGAGGTGTGAAATATTCATAGCTTGAAATGAACAAAAGTGCTTCTAATCCTAGCATGGCCATCCTTGCTGCACTTGGTGGCTTCTTTTATGTTTCTGTGCCTTTTCTTGGGTTTCCATGGGAGCCACATTGAATAAGGAAAGTATGCATTTTAGCTAAGAGATGAGTTGTTAAGAAGGTGACAACAGGATGGCAGCACGTGGTCGCAACTTGCCACCTCCTCTATCAAACCACCTCAAATCAAATACATGTTTTCCTGAGCTAATTCAGGAAATATAAAATTTATTCACAGAGCTGCTGACATGTACAGATAGCCTTGCAAGATCCAGACAAGAAACACATTCAAGAGTACTAGCTTCAGCCTTATGGTAAGGTTATATTACCAGAATCTTGCAAGTCTGAAAGTACTTTTCTCCCCTGTATTCCAAGATACTGGGGATGGTCCCTTCAGTAATGTTCACCACATCCCCATTTATTCTGAGGTCTCAGCTGCTTCTTATCTGACCTTTCCCTAGTCAACAACTCTTCTTCCTATCTCCCAAGGTCATTCTCATATACCACTTTGTCCGCATCAAGCTCCAAAGCATCATATCTCATTTTGGATCCAAGCTCTGTCCATTTCTATTTAGTACTGTTTAGTACTGTTCAACAACAACAACAAATAAGTAAAAGCAATCTTCAATGAATTAGTAAGTGAACAAAAAAACCACCAAGACAGAGTAAAGATAACAAAAAAAGAAAAGAATACAAAGTTTGTTTTATGGTTAACATATGTATTTAATGATATCATTTAATTTAGATCTCATCCAACTCTCCAAATATTCAATTAGGTCAAGTAAAACATAATAAAGTAATATGTTTAAATCATATAATGTAATAAAGACAGTGTTATGTGGTAGGACCACTAGCTTCAAGGCTCAATGAAGCAATATCTTGATTGCTCTTCTCAATTCTGAAAGAATTCCTTGACTGTGAGATGGGCAGCATATAAATTTAATAAACAAACAAACAAACAAACAAACAAACAGAGGGGCAATATAGACCTTGGATGACAGACTAATACAGAATGAAATATCATTTCAAATTCCCATCCCTTCTAACATTTCAAGGAAAGAGATTTGAAGAATTGTTTCATGGTTAGACCACACAGAGCAGGTGAGCCCTGATTGGAGAAGACATTCCCACAGATAACATGCATTCAAGCCACATAAATGAAAGCCAACACTTTGAATTATACTTGAAAACATATGAACAAACTGCACAGCATCTTCAAAAAAATGTATAACTTTTTTAAAATATATACTTTTATTAAAAACAGCAGGGAAAGGACCTGGCAATGGCTAAGAGGAGGACAAATGAATAAAGAGACAGAGAGGCTAATTTTGGCTGCACAAGACCAAGCCTTAGAACAAATGCATACAAAACCAAAGTTGAGAAGCAGCAACAGATAGCCTCTGAAAAGAAGCTGAAGAAACAGTAGATCACCTAGTTAGCTGCTGCAGGAAGATCACACAGACTGACTACAAATATCGGCACGACAAAGTAACAACAATGGTACATTGGAAGATCTGCAAGAAATACCATTTGCCTGCAAACAAAAACTGGTGGGACCATAAAATAAAGTCATAGAAAATAAAAAAGCTAAAGTGCTCTGGCATTTTAGAATTCAAACTGACTGACGCCTATCACACAACACCCCAAATGTAACAATTGTTGATAAGAAAGACAAAAAACCCTATAGATTGTGGATGTGGCAATATCTGGAGACAGCAGAATAGAAGAAAAAGAACTGGAGAAGACAACAAAATACAAAGACCTTCAAATAGAAATAGAATGACTGTGGCAAAAAATACAAAGGTACCGATAGTACCAACAGTAGTAGGTACCTTGGATGCAATCCCAAAACAACTGGAACATGAATGCCATCAGCACTGACAAATTGACTGACGTCAGTCAATTGCAAAGGTCAGCTTTATTTGGAACAGCGTACATCCTGCAACAATATAGCACCATCAAACTTCTATATCTGCCTATCCCAGGTCCTTGGGAAGGAGTCAATAGTATGACAAAAATGCCAAATCCGGTCCAAATATTTGACTGACGGGGCAACATACCTAATCTTTAAAATCTAGTAATTTCAGTCCTGATGTCAGCAAAAGTCCATTAAGGGTTATCAGACATAACATCATATCTATTTTAATCTTGATAAAATAAACCAACTTTATATTCCTTCCTTTTACTTTCAGCAATCTTGACCCTTAATCCTTTCAAATTATGTCCTAAACCTCTATTTCTTTACACTTTTTCTTTTCCCCTTCCGTCAAAATTCTTCAAAGCTTTAACAAGTCTCTTTTGTATATTGAATATAAAAAAATTATTCAGATCACTATCTTGGTTTATTTTTCTTAATGATTAAGAAATCATTAAGAAAAATCTTTATCCTGGGGACATGAAGATTGAAATATCCTAGTAATATGTCTGTGATGTGAGGTTATGTGATGGCTACTGCTATTGGTTTGTTTCTCAGTCTAATAATAAATCCCGCTGACAATTATTGCATGACTAGTAGAAAATAAGGGTGAGACCAAGTGGCTAGTTGGCAAGTCTTCATGGGAAGGATGTGGAGGAAGAAAACTCAATTCATATTTTAATGCATGCTTCTCTGATTTGAAATACATAAACTAAAATATGTTTTCATTGAATGTTTCTTAATTTTACAATTAAAAGTTGTGAAATATGTGTGTATAACTGTATTAGGGAAGGACACACAAAAATCTATCTATAGACAATCCTCAATTTATGAGCACACAATTGAGCCAAAACTTATGCTGCTAAGTGAAACATTTGTTAAGTGAGTTTGCCTCATTTTATGACTTTTCTTGCCACCATTATTAAATGAATCATTGCAGTTGTGGTTGTTAAATGAACCTGGCTCCTCCCATTGAATTTGCTTGTCAGAAGGCCGCAAAAGCTGATCACGTGACTGCAGGTCATTGCAACCATCATAAATGTGAACTTTTGATCACATGATCATGGAGGATGCTGCAATGGTTGTAAGTCTGAAAAATGGTCATAAATCGCTTTTTACACTACTGTTGTAACCTTGAACGGTCACTAAATGACCTGTTGTAAGTCGTGGACTACTTGTATTCATGAAAGAAATGCACAGAAACACACATTAGAAAGAAATTTGCTTATCAAATGCTTATATGGGAAAAAGTACGTATAGCACTTTTTGTGTAACGTCTTCAGAAGAAATATACACAAAATGATGTATACAGATGGTAAGAAACGTTTAAAATCAATTGCAGGCCTAAAAATAATGACAGAACACTATAGGGATTAATAAATAGAGGACTAGTGACTGTAAACTTTGTTCTACCCTTTTGTATGTAAATGAGCTGTCCCCACCTCCTCTTCATAGAGATGACCCAGCATCCAACCTGCCCCCATGCAATAAGCAGAGAAGAGTCAACCCAACTGAAGGCAGTTTAGCCAGCTTGTAGTCAACATATCAACAGACCTATTCTTGTGATTGTCTCTAGGCATAGAGGGATGGTTGTACCAGACAGCAAATTTTGTCACAAAAGGACAACGAATGATTAGTTAATTTGTTTAAATTTTTAAAAGCTACTTATAGGCATTTCTATCTCAAGTACCTAGGTTGACTGGGATGGTTTCCTGCATCTGTAACTCAAGAAAGAAAGGGGGAAATTGCATTACTATTGAGGTGGTACAGTTATACATTGGCTTATTGTACAAAGCATCTGTCATGTGGATGAGTTCCATCTTTTCTAGAAAACCCCCGTTTCTCCATCTTTTATATTTATATTTAAATATAAATATTAAGGATTAAAGTCCAAATCGTTCATTTTGTTCAAATTCTCCATTCCCTTCCAACATTCAGTCTCCTTTGGAAAGACCCTGCGCTAACATTTCTTTAACTGTGGGGCTCAGTTTTTCTCTGAGGGAAGTGCAAGACAGCCTAGAAAACATAAAAAGGAAAGAAGAGAATCTTCTTACGCTTTTAACAAAACAAGCATCTAGTCTTGAATAATCCTTGCCACTGAATACAAGTTGCTCAATAGATGGTTTGTGTACTGAGCTCGGGGTGGAAATGATCCAACAAAGAGAGAGCGCGAGAGGTGACCAGACTGTGCTACTCATCTGATTAAAATTCAGCTCCCTGTATTGCCACCCAGCACCAAAAGAATTTTGCTGCTTTTATGCACTACCGTTTTTATTTTAAAATTTAGATTACGAGAGGCCTATGTAATATTTTGGCTGCATCAAAGATATGTATTCCAAAACAGAATTTGAAGAGCCTGGACACACAACTGTCAGCCAAAACTTTGCCATGAATGGAACTCCCACTTCTCTTTTGTTATTGAGAACCATTTATTGTTGTTGGGTTTTTAGAGCAATTTTGAACGGACAATTCTGAAGGATACTGCCTATCCACATACAGGCATCTTGATTGATGAAAATAATGAAATAAAATAATCTGGTCACATACATGGGACTATTCTTATTGCTTTTGAAGAAAAATCATAGTAATTACTCATGTATGTTTATTTATTTTCTTTTTTATTTATTTATTAGAATTTGTCAAACAATATCAAAAGAAAACTAATACAAGAATAGAAGATAAAAAATACAATGACAGGGATGATAAGCACATCAGAGAACTTATGCACGCCCCTTCTACTGACCACTTAGGTATGAGGTAAGGTCCATGGAAGTCAATCTGCGACTGAATCTATGAGAATTTGTAGCTGAAGCAACTGAATCAGGTAGACGCAGGGGTCTCCAAACTTGGCAATTTTGTGACTTGTGGACTTCAATTCCCAGAATCCCTCAGCCAGCTTTTGCTGGCTGAGGGATTCTGGGAGTTGATGTCCACAAGTCACAAAATTGCCAAGTTTAGAGACCCCTGAAAACATTCCAGACTTTGACAACTCTATTACAAAAGTCATATTTTTTGCAATCAAGTTTGGAGCAATTTACATTAAGTTTAAAGCAGTTGTTAGTGCACATATTATTGCAATTAAAACAAAAACAGTCATTTATAGGTAAAACATTACTGCATATAATTTTATATGCAATAACTAGGTCTGACCCCAAGCAGTGCAGTTCCAAGTTATCCAAAAGGAAAATTTTGAGCCTAGTAGCATAGGGGATTCTATTGTGTACAGAAGAGTGCAAGATTTTTCTCGTGAAGTACTTCTGGACCCGCTCAATTGTACTGATATCAGATATATGGTGGGGATTCCAAACAGTTGAACAATACTCTTAAGATTGGTCTGGCATAAGATCTAGCATGTATAGTTTAAAAAGTGGCTGATAAAACTTAATAAAACTAACAGCTGATTAAATGGGTGTGGAGAATTATAAGAACAATTTTCAAACAAACACACTAAACACACACCATTTGAATTTTTAAAAATGGTTTGAACCAGGTATAACACTGAATCAAGAACAGCAAACAAATGAAAATTAATTCTGAACGTGTAGTGAATTGACCTCCCAGAATCTCTTACAGTGGAGACCACTCTTTCTCCTGATGGTTGCACCAAATACAGCCAGAGTACAGTTTGTTGTTTCTCTTATCCAGCAACTGTTCAGGATTTTTTTTTTTTTACAGATGAAAAGAAATTGCTGCTAGACAAGAACAAAGAGGAAATAACTGGATTTCTTTTGTTTTTTGTCCCTCTATTTGGCTAGTTAAAGGAAATCTTGCACCAGAATATGAGAAGGAGTTGAAAAATAGGGACATTTGCCTAGAAAGACACAATCAGTCACTATGTATGAAAGAGCCATAAATCAAATTGTTCCAAGTGCAGACATTGGCTATAGTGTGAAATGTAAGTTTTTAAATTATAGCTTAACTTTGAGCTACTGTTTATGAGTTAGAGCAGTACTCTTATAGATGTGATGGATTTACTATATATAATTTCATCGGTTTCAACTAGTGTTAAGGTGTGCTTGCAATTTTGGTTTTACTTTTTATTGTGGTTGGCCACTTTCTTCCTTTTCAGATGAAGAGGTGTATAAAGTTAAATAAATACAATTCCATTTATAATCCTAAACAGAAATTAAATTTTGCCCCAAAAGGAACGGCACAAAATTCCAAATCTAACTTTCTGTCCTGTGAAATACAGGCTCAGGATTGGGAAGAAGAGGTGGGCATTTATTTCAGGAAAGCTGAACTGAGGATGAGTCTTTGTGGTTGCCCTTGCTTAGTGGCCTAATTGGGACAGTTTATTGGTTAAACAGGAAAAAAAAACCTTTTGCAGAGAGGTATGATTACATCCTCTTAATTTTTTATTTTGTCTTCAGCATAACATTACTTTCAGAAAAACAAGATTACAGCATTTCTATTCTTTTTACTTACTTACTTACTTACTTACTTTATTTAGTTATTTAGTTATTTAGTTATTCCTTGCCTTTACAAATTACTCCAGACAGCAAACATACCCAACTCTCCTTTCTCCTCCTATTTTCCCTTCCACAACAAGGTTGGTCTGAGAGAGAGGGACTGGCTCAAAGTTACCCAGTTGACTTTCTTAGCCTAAGGTGGACCTTGAAGTTACAGTCTCTTGATTTCTAATCTAGTGCTTATGTAATATAGATTACATATGACATAATATAGATTCATTAAATATTTGTTAAAAATACTTCTTGTAACAAAATACTACCATTTCCATCCCCCTTTTAACAATTATTTGTATGACGTACAAAATTATTTTGTTTTAGCTGTCGTGCTGGCAGTGCATTCTGGGAAAACCTAACCTCATCCATTACATTGTCCAACTTGGAAGAGAAGTAAGTAGAAAATACTGACATAACAATGAGATCCTTACTACAGCAATTTTTGTCCAACAAAATATAATGCCCTTACGCGCCCACAGACCCTCCCAAACATTGAAAAACCTACTGCCATCCTCAATTGCTGCGTTATCCCAGTTATACTGCCTTTGCCCTCATCCTTCAGTTCAGCCACAAAACATCTATTATACCAGCTTTCAGCCCAATAGACAGTTTACTCAGCTGCTCTAAATTTTAGGGTCAAATGTAATGCTGAAGTCTATTTCAGTTACAATTAGATACAGGCAAATGGAAAGACAAGCGGAAATGGTCAGACAATGAACAAAACTTTGTTGTTCATATGAATATGAGGAGTTTTTTGGTTAAAATAAATGCAGTATATTGCATTAAGCACTGATCTTATTCATGCCATTCATTTGACAATAGCCCATAAGTGATTCTGCTAAAGAAGTATTGCAATAGCTTTGTGACCGGGTTTGTCTGCATGGAAGAGAATTGTGAACAAAAAGTTCGTGTCCTTGATATCTAGATCCCCTAAATGTGGAACTGGAATTGACAGATAGGTCAGCCAAAATATTGTGTTGGAGCCATTTTTCCATCCAGAGATATGAAGAATGGAAATGTTGGTGGTGGAAATGTTATTTGCAATTAAATGCTGTTGTACAACAAGATGAAAACTGGAAATGGTTCTGATCAGTGTGTGACCAGCAATAAAATATTGGAGTTCAGAGTTTGTGATATTCCCATTTCATTTTTTCATTAATTTTTGTCTTCACAGTCACACCAGAACTTCTGAACTGTTCAGTTTTGATGGAGCTATATTGAAGGAAGGGCAATGTATCTCCTCAGATGTACTTTCCTTAGAATTTTTGTTGTTGTTTTCTTCAGCTTACTGTTGTCTTTCTTTTTTTTGTTTTTGGATGGTGTACTTTTGGCTACATAGGATATAACAAACTGAGATTTTTATAGATCAGTCTTCGCAGTCATGGAATACTTTGGAAGTGTTTGAGCCACAACTGTCTGAAAATCTTTGAATAGAATAATATTAATATGCTTGACAGCACCACATTGGGTAATTCTCTCTATAAGCTTTTGGATGGTTAAAAGAAATACAATAAAAAATAATATGTTGCTGAATGGCAAACTAGAGTTGAAAGAAAGTTGAAAGAATTTTATATAACATTCTGATTAAAATATGCTGCATAGCTTATAGTTCAAATTGTTAGGGAATCTAGCCATTGTCTAAGTACTGTATGTTGCACGAATAAGACCATGAATTAAGTCATACAATAATTTGTTCAATTCAAGTTGCAGTACCATCTTGAATGTTCTAGAAAAAAATTAAATAGAATTGGACTTGATTTGCATATGAATGGAGACTATGAGAAATACCAGGGCCATTTGCTAGACTAAGAATACTTATTTTAAGCTTGCTTGAAAAAAGCTACAGAGGAAAAAAAATATTATTGCTGATGTCTGTGAAGTAATAAGGAGTTGAGCTAAATTTAAAGGAATTATTGTTATCTTTTGTGGGGATAACAACTTATATGGCTATAAATGTAATTGTCAAATTGAGTTCAGCATTAAGTATATCCAATAAGCAAGTCTATTTGGTATAAATCCAAGTTCTGGTATAACATAATAGTGTAAATGTATAAACTACAGAAGTATTTGTCTCAACCATCACTTCCTCAATGGCCTTAGGCAACCATTTATCTCCCTCAGTTTATATACAAACACACACAACACAGAATGAAGCTGCCATTGATTGAACCCAAGATCTTCTATACACAAAACACTTGCTGCACTACTGGGTCACAATTCCTTTCCAGTACAAGTAGTCCTCAACTTATGACCACAATTGAGCCCAAAATTTCTGTTGCTAAGTGTGACAGTTATTATGTGAATTTTGCCCCATTTTATGGCCTTTCTTGACACATTTGTTAGGTGAATCACAGTTATTAAATGAATCTGGCTTCCCCATTGACTTGTCAGATGGTCACAAAAGGGAATAACATAACCCTGGGACACTGCAACCATCATAAATATGAGTCAGTTACCAACAGTCTGAATTTTGATCAAATGACCATTAAGATGCCTCAATGGTTGTAAGTGTGACTAACGGTCATAAGTTACCTTTTTCAGTGCCGTTGTAACTTTGAACAGTCACTAAATGAACTATTCTAAGTTGAGGACTACTGTATCCTTCCCACCTCAGGATTAGTGGCTTATACTTGGAAAATTTCAGGAAAACCAAAACATTACATCAAGCAGTTCTTTTAAATAAATTGCAATTGTTCTTATCATTTCACAACTTAGTGTACCCTAGACTGTAAGAAAAGACTATATACACAATCAACATGACCTATGGGAATTGGGGGAATTTTAATTTCAGCACATCTGGGGTCATCAACTTGGAGAACATAGAAATCATGCTTTTACATGTTTCTCCATTTTTGGAAAGACATAAGAAGCAGTCTATTATGTATTTTGTTATTGTTTTTTCAGGTAACTTCAGGTATTTTATAGGTTTCTATCACATTGACTATAAATTAGCTACATGAGATTTGTTCCCACAATACATTAGGCTAAAATAAAATTGGCTTAGTCTATAATGCTGTAAACGCAATGCCTATAATTTTGTAAAGAATTTTGATGACTTATGAAAATGAAGTTTCAAATCTTTGTGCAATCTCAACAATTATAACATGAATAAAACTCTTACATTGCAACCTTATGAAGGAGACTTACTTAAAAGTACCGTAAGTGTCATTGACTTCCAAGCAATGGAAGGCTTATTTCCAAGAAACTGTTCACTGTAGCCTTAAGAAGCTGGTAGAAGCTGGGGAATTCTAGAAGTTAAAGTCCACTCATCTTAAAATTTTCAAGTTTAATAAATAATGCTCTTGGCTGAGAATACTCAATTCAGGGGTGGAATCCTACTGGGTTTTGCTACTGGTTCAGTGCATGCGCATGTGCGCCAAACAAGCTGCAGTGCAGCTCTTTAAACCTCTTTTACAGGCACCAGAGGCAGCAGGGATTGTCAGGAAGGCTCCATAGATGCGCCAAACAGCTGATTAAGGTAAGAAACAAAAAAACGAAGCTCGTCTAAGGAAGTATAAGGGCAGGGGCAGGTGGGCAGGGCCGATTTCAAATTGCCACTATCAGTTCGGACAATGTGGTGCGATCCGGCTGAATTTCACCACTGACTCAATTGGTGTAATACATTTTTCCTGAAATGATTTCTTTTAAAGGGTGGGGGAAATGAAAAACTCAAAATGTTAATAATGCATCACTTTCTAATAGCCCAAAACTCTAATGAACATTAAAAGAACAATAATATCATGATCAATTATGATCAGTGATCAGAATGAAAAAAAGGAAACCAATATACTAGGTCAGTGGTAGCAAACCTTTTCAGCACCAAGTGTTGAATGTGAGCGTGCATGTGCGCAGTTGCATGGGAGTCGCATGCGCAGTAGGTGAGTAGGAGCAACAGCTGGTGTGCCCGGAGAAATGGGTCCGCGTGCCTCTTCCAGCACACGTGGCACAGGTTCGCCAACACTGTGCTAGGCTATATAGTCTGGCTCTGGTTGCCAGGATTGCTTCCCCCTGGTTTACATAATTAATCCAATATTCTGGTTATGCAGAATATGATAAGTATTTTATTTATTTATTTATTTTTCAAAATTTATATACCGCCCCCTCTCCCAAGGGACTCGGGGCGGTGCACAGCCAGAT
>JAEANM010011350.1:0-15315 GCA_017656035.1 Myanophis thanlyinensis | reverse complement strand
AGAGAGAGAGAGAGAGAGAGGAGGAGGAAGATACGAAGTGATGAGGACGGACAGAATATATTGCTGTTACCTAGTACAAATTAAAGTTTATATTATGCAAATTTCCCCAATTCTGTCCATTTTTATCCTGTGGCTTATAAACCACTTGGGAGATGGATAATTTGCTTTGGAGGCTTAATGGCACTGGATCCATTAAAGACGACGAAGAAAAGAATGAGTAAAAGCCTACAGGAAGTTAAGCGAGATATGTTGCTGCTACAGAAAGTGCATTGTAAAAAACTACACTCGGGTTGCGTGGAAGGGTTTTTCCAGCACTCCTGAAGTCAGAGGAGGAGTTGCTTGAATGGCAAACTTTTAGGGGATACTAATTCCGTTAGAGGCAACGAGGGTAAATTTGTGTTTATCAAAGAGGGAATTGCAAAGCGAAGATCTAATTATAAGATCAATATATCGCCCCAACTGCAATCAGTTGGTATTTATGCAATCACTATTGCAAAAAACTAAAACTCATTAAGCATTGGAAATGTCATTAGGAAGGGGGAAAACCTCCACCAAGCCTCGGATAACAAATTACGGTGGTCTTCTGAAAAAGGCAACAGGGGAAACAGGACGATTGTTTTGAAAAATCTCGGGTTGCGCTAATTCGATTTGATAATTTGGCGACAGAAACACCCCGATGAGAAGAATCACGTGTGTCGTTCAAAGAGACAAAAGACCGATTCCAGACATTTTAGATTCGGGGAAAAAAAAAACAGTTTTCTGATGGCAAATTGCTCACTCAAAACGAGTCCCGTATTAATTCCTCGATATGCACCCGTTTGGGATTGTAGGCGGTCCTCAAATTACGGCCGACATGGAGCCCCAAATTTCTGCTGCTCAGCGAGACAGAGCGGTGCCCTGTTTTACAACCTTTCCTGCCTGCAGCTGTTAAGTGAATCGTTGCGGCAACCTGGTTATTAAGTGGAACTGGTTCCCTAAACACCCCCCCCGATTTTACTTGTCAGAAGATCGCAAAAGGGGACCACATGAACCAGACACGGCAACCCGTCGTAAATGTGAGCCCGTTGCCAAGCGTCTGAATTTTAATTATGTGACCCTGGGGATGCTGCAATGGTCGTAAGTGTGAAAAAACAGTCATAAGTCCCTTTTCTCAGTTCCTTTCTTTTGTTCAACGGTCACTAAATGAAGACGACCTTAATTTTTCTCCACTCCCTTAAAGTGGGATTATTTGGGAGGCATCCAACATTGTCATATTTGCTCTTTTTTAAGTAATAGTGGAGTTTTAGCAGACTATGTTATATTATTATTATTATTAATATTTATTACTACTACTACTATTAATTTAATTAATTAAAGTAACAATAGTGGAGTTTTAGCAGACTGTTTTCTCCCTTTTTCTCTGATCAGCTCCTTTTACTTAATAGCCGGTGGGAACGCTGCCAATGTAATATATCTTGATTCCAGCAAATCAAGAGCTTTGATCCAAAAGCCTTCACTTGTTAATGACAGAGGCTGGCTAAAAAAAAAAAAAAGATCCCACAGGATCCTTCATCAGATGTGCCCCAAGCATTTGTGGTTTCGGCGTTTTTTTAAATGTATTTTTATCCCACTGGCCAAAGTTTGCACGGGATGCGAAGGTCGCAAAGAGGCATGACCTGCAAAAATAAAAATTAAAAAAAAGGGCGAAAAAAGGGTTTTAAGGAGAAAACCTGCATCCGTGCACGCGTTCACACGTGCAATCGGAATGCGCGCAGCTGCAAAAGCCGCATTCCCGGCCTTGGCTGGGAAAGGTGCAATAAAGGCCGCTTGGGACGCGATCCCTTCCTCGGGAAGCCTGCAAGGGATCCCGACCGGGAATCGTCCAATGACCCGCGTGCCGCGCGCCGCCACGAGACTCGCAGTCCAGGAGGCGGGATCCCCCGGGGGGGGGGGGGGAAGAAAGAAGCCGCTTAGCCAATCAGCGCCGCCGCTTCGCTCCGGCCCTTTTCCAGGTGGCAGCTCCGCTCCCTTGCGTCAGGGCCAATCAGGAGCTTTGTTTAGGGTTAGCGGGCCGAGGAGGGCGCGGCTGCCTGTCAAGGCGGCCGGGCCAATGAAATTCGCCCTTTGGGCTTTTTTTTTTTTTTCCGCCCTGCCCCTCTGAGCGCTCGCGCTCTCCTTTCTCTCTCCCCCCCCCCTCCAAATCCATTCCTTCCCTCCTCTGAGCCGCGCTTGCCGGTGCTCCCCGCTATTTGCGTCACTGACTTCTCCCCGCCTTTCAGGCGTTCTCCAGCCGCCTATTGGCCGCCGCGGCCGTCATCGCGCCATCGCTCTCCCTCCGCGGCTGTCCGATTCGCTACTGTCCCCTCCTCCTCCTCCTCCCTCCGCCCCCCTCCCCGTTTCATCCTAGCTGCCCTCGCGCTTCCCATACGCCTCCCCTCTCTTCCCCGGCCCCGCCCACTTGTCAAATCCAGCCCGTCGTCTATAAGCCGGCGTGCTTGTCAATCCAGGCCCATCCTTTTTTTTTTTTTTTCCCTCGCCCGCCTCCTCCCAACGCCGGTTGGCTCACCTGGATGCCCATCCCGGCTTAGCGGCCAATGGCAGCCGCGGGCGCGCGTTGAGGGAGCGTGAGGCAGGACGGAGAGAAGGCCTGGAAAAAAGGGGAAAAAAAGACGAGGCGGCGGCGGCGAAGCGGAAAGGCCGCCCCGTGAGGCAAGCAGCGGCCACCCGAAGCCACAGAAGGGGAGAGAGAAAAAAAAAAAAGCCGGCTACAGGCCCGCCGGGGTGGGGTGTGGGGGTGGGGAAGGTGTGAGGGGAAGGCGGGAGCGGAACCGGAAGCGAGGAGGTGGAGGAGAGGAAGGGGCGGGGCCAGCGGGAGAGGCGGCGACAAGCAGCGGCAGCAGCAGCGGCGGCGGCGGCGGCGGGAGCAGCGCGCGCGCCTGCCTGGATCCTGGTCGCGAGGAGGAGGCGGCGGAGGAGGATGTGGCGCGCGGAGGGGAAATGGCCGCCGAAAACAAGCCGGAAGGTGAGCGGCAGAGAAGAGCCGGGCGGCCCTCTCGAAGGGAACCGACCCGACTGACTGACTGACTGACTGTGAGGGGGGAAAAACCGGCGGGAACGCGCATGCGCGGCCCCTCCGGAATTGCCTCCTCCTCTTTCTCCTCGCCTTCCCGCCCTTCCCCGTTCCTGGCGGGGGGAGGGGAGGGCTGTGGGGTGGGTGGGTGGGGGAGGACCCCCCCTCCTCCTCCTCCTCCTCCACCCGGCTTAGGAGGACCCCGAAAGTTGGGAGGGGAGGGGCGGGGCGGAGGGGGAACAGCTCCTCCTGGGGAGGGGGCGGGGCCGACGAGACGCCCCTCCTCCTTTCCCCTCTCCGCGGGGAGGGGGTGCCCGGCGTCGTTGCCTGGCGACCGAGAGACCCTCCTCCCTCCCTCCCTCCCTCTTCTTCGCCCCTATGTGGGGGGGAGGGGGATATTGAAGGGGTTCCCTCCCCCCGCCCCCCACTCGGAGTTGGAAACCCCTCCCCCGCTTCCCCCATCCAAGGGAGGGAGGGAGCCCCCTCCCCATCCCACCCAAAGTGCCCTTCCCCCTCCCCCCGCCCCCCAATCCGAGGATTGCCGCCTCCAGGGGTCACCCGAGGATGGAAAGGGGGGTGGGGGCAACGGAGGAAAAGGGGGGGGACACTCCCACCCCCCCACCCCCGATTTATCTGATTTATTTGATTTTATTTTTAGCACCCTGACCCTCAAGGACACGTGTCTCCTCTCCCCCCCCCCGTTCCCCGAGGTTGAGGAGGGAGGGGGTCTGAATGGGAGGGGGGAGAGGAGGGGGAAGCAGGGCACTTCCTGGTGGGAAGATGGAGAGGGGAGGGGGGATTTTTTTTGCGGGGGGGGGCGCTCAGAAAGGAGGGAGGGAAGCTACTGGCTGGCTGGCAGGAGAGAAGGCGACCCAAAGTGGGATATGGAAACCGTCCCTCTTGATTTCAAACGTCCCTCTGAGCCTTTGGGTGGGTATGTGGCGCTCGCTGCCTGCCTGCCTTCCTCTCTCCCTCTCTCTCCCTCTCTGTCTCTCTCTCTCTCTCTCTCAAAAAGCCGGAGCTGTGCAGGAATAAGCCTGGGTTGGTTGGACGTGCCTTCCTAGATGGGGAAGGGGAAGTGATTGACATTGATGCAGTCTTGTGCATGGCTTTATAGATACATACATTGATAGATACATACGTATGTATGTATGAAGATATAGATGTGTGTTTAGATATATGTATGCGTGTGTGTGTGTTGATCTGTCCATATCTATAATCTATAAATCTCAGTATCATCTATCTGTCCATCCATCCATTTTTGCCTGACTGTGTATCTATCATCCGTTATCTATCTATCTATCTATCTATCTATCTTTCTCCTGTCTGTATCTCATCATCTCTCTCTCTGCATCCCATCCAACCAGACATATGTATATATACACGTATCCATACATGCACATACATACATGTATGTATGTACAAAGGTACCCAGACATGATTTGGGATCCATGACTGGCCTACATTCAGTCTTTTCAATTTAATTCCTTCCTTCCTTTCCATCCTTTCCTTCCCTTCCCCCGCCTCCCTGTCCACAGAGTGTAAGCCTAAAGAGAGCGGGGACCTACCCCTTCAGTTTTATGGCTGCCTCTGTTTCCGGCTGTAAATAGTTGAGAGAGGACCTGGTCACGGTTGACGGCGCCTCCATTTCCCATCCACACCGCAATGTTGGTTCTCCTACACACATGCCGACAGTCCTTGCCGGTGTGGCCTAAATGTATGTAGCCTGTAGTTGCGCACCTCACTTGTTGGCAAGGAATCAGTGGATCTTTCTCACGTCTTATGTGGAGGGTCAAACGTATTTCCCAAAGGTATCTGTGTGCACACTGTTAAGTGTGGAGTCAGCTTGTCCAGGTGCTTCAGAGATTGGGGGAGGGGAAGGAAAAGGTGAGAGCTGTCATGGTAGGTGTAGCTTTAAAAAAAAAAAAAACCCAGGCATTGATGGTCCTGGATTTGAGTAGCTGCCCATCTGCAAATCTGTTAGAAATCCCTTTTGGCTACTAGAGATTTCGGGGAAAGCCTTTGCCAATTTCACAAAGGAGGCGAAAGAAGACTGTGGATATTTTTTTCGCCAGTGTGCGAGAATGTAAAAGATGAGTTTGAAGGACTAGCTCAGCGCAGGGCAGCTTTCACACGTAATGCTGCTCATCAGAGAAACTTAAGAAAGGTGGTTAGCAAAAATCCTGCCTCTTTTTTTCCACAACTAGATTCCGTCTGGAAGAGCCTGGGAGGTGAAGTACGTACGCTTCATTGCTGAAATTTAAGATAGGATAGAATAGAATTCTTTATTGGCCAAGTGTGATTGGACACACAAGGAATTTGTCTTTGGTGCAAAAAAAAAAAAAAAATTGGTGGAAAATTCCTCTTCCTGTTCCTTTTCGATGGGTACACAGAGGTTGCCCCAGGGAGCAATATTTCCATCTCTTCTCCCTTGCATAGGTGTCCTTACTGATGGGGGGGGGACAAGGAAAAAAAAAACCCCAGTAGATGTTCGTTGTTGTAGATGGGCTTAATCAAAGGGTCCTATTTGTCCTTGCCTGCCTCCTTTCGTCTCACCTATGGGCAATGCTTGTGTATTTATAACATCTTCCCGAACGGATTTGTGTGAGTTGCCGCCGTTGTCCTACAAAACATTTGCACCGTCCGTTGGCGCTTTCCGGTCCAAAGAGATGTTTGGACCTGAGTCAGTTTTTTTTTTTTCTTTTAGTGGTTGAGAGGCTGAAAATATAGCCAGGGCCTGACAGTGGTAATGAAAACAATACGGTGGGGGACATCGTAGTCATCCCACAACCTCTTGGCTTCTATTTCTGCTGGATATGATGGGGGCTAGGAGGTCAAGATGTGAACCGCCCCGAGTCCTTCGGGAGAGGGGGCGGTATATAAATCAAATAAAATAAATAAATAAAATAAATAAATAACCGATGGGGCATCAAATGCAAGGAAGCTGGACTGCGCAAGTCATAAGCGGCTGTTGATTTGAAGTCTGTTTGCTTTGGATATTGGAGGGGGGGGAAAATCTTTTTCTTCCTTTTTTTTTAAATTGAGAAGTGGTGTTGTTTCACTGAAGAGAATATCAGCGTGGAGGAGGGGGGGCTTTGTAAAATGAACTTGTCATATGCTCTAATTCACATCTCTCTCTCTCTCTCTCTCCAGTTTGGTGCTGCATCCATTTAGATGGTTTGAGATGAGTTTTGATAGGAAAGGAAAGCTTCCTGTTAAAATGACAGTCAGTAAATAAATAAAGGACAATGTTACGTTTTAGGGACAGTGTTACGTTTTAGGACAATGTTACATAAATCAAAGGCATTTTTTTTTTTGATTGCATTCTTTCAAAGGTATGAAACTTTGATGTAAACTAAGGTCTGCAAGAGCTGGGTTGGTCTTTGGATGGTGGTAAACCGATAATCCACAGAGATGAGGGAAAGAGGCAGATCCTGAGCATTCTTGGTGAGAATTGCCCCAAAGAATATAGTTGTTGTTTTTTTTTGAAATTGCAGAAGCAACAGATTTTAGTTCATATCCACAAGGGGGTGATGATGTACTGTTGGAGATAGCTGAAATGGAAATATTAGGAGATTCCTTTATAAAAAGAAATACCGTTTGAGGCACTATATATATTTGACTGCTCACTTAATGGCTTTTTTAAAAGAAGTTGCTAAAGAAAACCTTTTAAAGGGTTAAATGTTCGGGATTTATTAAGCCGTGGAACAGTTCGGCGTCCCTCCTCCTCTGTCTGACGACAAGAATCCCCGTTACATTTGCCGAGTCGTCAGTTATAACCAAAGTTTCCTTTTTTTTTTGCATACCTATTTCAAAAGTAATAAAATGCAAGAGGACTTCAGTAGCGAGATGGACCCCAAACTTCAACCCCAAGGGATGTAATTAATAGAGCCGTCGTAACAAATTGATGGTGCTTATGGCTGAGATTAAAAATCAGGGCCCAAATGTGTGTAAGTAAATATATATTTATATGCCATATGTTGTGATTTTTCCGGGAATTTGCATCACCTCGTGAAGAATATTGTCATCTTATTTCTGATCTTGGCCAAGGCCGAAAAAAAATTATTCTACTTTTAATACCCGCCATCAACTTTTTGCAATAGGTTAAATCGCCCCCCCCTCCCCCCCGCAAGTTCATATTCTACTGTAACATTAATTGTTGATGCTGCCTCAGGGGTCCCAACTCCTATGCTATATACATTTGTGAATAACGTACAGATGAGTATTAAAATGATAGGATAGGGAAGACTATTGATACTTTGATACTTCTAGTGAGTAGAATCCTCTCTTTTGCATTTCCAGTGCAAACCTTGTAACCTTTTTAAAAATAATAATAATAATAATTTCGAGTCCCCGCTTTGATGCCTTTTAATTCATTATTTCTGACCCGTCCCCATGACTGGATCATCTCTCAAGTTTCAGGATGTGCATCTCAACGTAAGAATGACGTCAGCGCGGGGATGATATTGTTGAAACACAGGGTGTATGAGGAGGGTGGTACTTTTAATTCCTTCCAAGCTTTTTAGATGGATGCTCAGTTGCCTTTTTCCAACTCGGGTTGCCAAAATCATCTTACGGTGCGGTAAAAGCGGAGTCGGTCTTGCTGATTTCCTGTAGTTTTTCTCAGGCGCAGCGTAGTCAGCCCTTGACTCAAAACCCCCCACGGAGCCCCAAAACTCTGTCGTTAAGCGAATCATGCGCTCAGTGAATTTTGCCCCGTCGTATACAGACCTCAGTTGCTACGGTCGTGAAGTGAATCCTGCTTCCCCGTTGACTTTGCTTGTCAGAAGGGGGAATCACATGGCCCTGCGACCGTCATAAATCCGAGCTGGTCGCCAAGCGGCTGAATTTCGATCACGTGACTGCTGAGACGCTGCCACAGCCGTAACATTTGACGAAACGGTCCATAAATAAGCCACCTTTTCCAAGGCTGTTGCGACTTTGTCATTAAATGAAAACAGTTGTCAGTCGAGGACTGGCTGTATTCCCGCAGCTTAATACAAAGGTAGGGCCATTTGCAAGCCTCTGTTTCTCATCCTTCAGTTTATATTAATAGTCTTTATTGGTCATTGTACATCATGTATACAACGAAGTTGGTTTCCTCCTCTTAGGCTATCTCTCTCCTGTTGACTGACAGCCATCTGAAATGTCCCAACATGGGTTTTTTGCTCCCCCTCCCCCACTCCTAGCAGCGGTAGTAAAATGAATTTGAAGGATGGCATTACACTTACAAAATAAGAGAGAATATAAAATATATTCCTTATGAACTTTTATTTCTTCAGTAGTACCCTCCGGGCATGCTATGTTCTCATTACGGTGTTTCTTTCTTTTTTTACCTGTACCTGCCATATTTCAAGTTCTGCTCCTTCGAAAGAGCGAGAACATCCTATCGTTGGGTACCGGCATTATCTTTCGCGTGGCCAGACGAAACCGGGTTTATTACACATTCTTTAAAAAAAAAAAAAAAAACCCAAAAATGGGCTACACCGTCTTTGCAGAAACGCGGGGTGTCGGGCGGCGCTCGGTTTTTCTCCACGCGTGGCGATTATTTGTCGTGTAATTGTAGTGAGCTGATCTTATTTATGAGTGTTTTTGTTCTCTTTCTTTTTTTCTGGAGGAATACAGCAAAGTGTTTGCTACTTAATTATAAGATGTCAACTGTACACAAGGAGCCATTTTTCTTTCAATGACCGTGCAAAGGCCAAGTTTTCACTTGTGGTTTGTGCTTATCTTGGTTAACTCACAAAACGTCCACTTCAATAACCTCTGGGCTTTATGAAATCGAGCAGCCTGGCTATCTGTAATACAATACAGGTAGCCCTCCATTTAGGAGCCATTCGTTCGGCAACCGAAGTTATGGCGGCTCTGAAGAAAGTCCTCCCACTTGTGACCATCGCTGCGCCTCTGTGGTCACGTGGTCCGAAACCAGCATGGATTGACCATGATTGGCAGCACCCCAGGGTCACGTGATTGCCATGTGACCTTCCCAGGGGGCATCCCACAAGCCAGTTGGCATTTTTCTGCACCGCCTCCAATCGTCTACCTGCTTTCATATATTTTTTTTAAACCAGGGGGATTGATTCCACCCTAAAATGCAGTTTTATTGCGCTTTCTGTAATGTGGGGCGTTTTTATTTTCATGCAGGCTGAATGGTGAATTATTGAAAGATAAGCATTTCACTGTTTCTCGTGGGCCTCTTGGGAGTTTTCGAGATCCAGCAATTTTTGAGATCCAGCGTTTTCTCTCCCGTCTTTCACAGTGGAGCGGATTGTATGAGTTAAAACTCTTGTTCCTAAGCTGCCAGTTTCTTAGGATGGTGCAACATTTGGGGGTTGTGTCTCTTACAACTTCACCACTTAGTTCATTTAGTGGCCGTTCAAAGTTTCAACAGCATCGTTGAAGAAAGTGACTTACCACCGTTGCCCAAGTTCACGTGGTCAAAACTCAGATGATTGACAACCGAGTCGTAGTTATGACCGTTGCTGGGTCCCAAGGTCACGCAATCCCCCGTTTAGTCCATGGGGAAGCCAGAATTCACTTAACAACCGGGTGACTATCCTAACAACTGCAAGAATTCCCTTAACGACAGTGGAAGAAAGGTCGTAAAAACGGGGTAAAACTCACTTTAACGACACAAATTTTGGGCTCAGTTGAGGGCTACCCGTAAAAAGGCTTTGAAAATGTTCCATATAACTCTTCACGGTGATGTCTGACAAGGAAAGATTTTAGTTGATGAAATTATGCAAAATGCGGATATGGACATATATTTCTCATATATTAAAATGTAAGAATATGAGGTCGATAGGTAGTTGATTCAGTTTGGGCCAAGGAAAGCTTGCTCTTCGTGCTTTGCATAATTAACTTAAAGGATTCACCATTCCCCGATACAGAGATTGATATGTAAGAAAACGAGAGAAATTCTAGGCAGCAGCGGTCTAATTAATTGCTCTTCTTCACCGAATCACAAGTTAGTGTCCCAAATAGATTGCAATCTAATTTACCGCATTTATCTGACTTCCCTTTAGTAAATAAAACAAACAAATGCCAAAAAAAAAAAAAAAAGCTATCTTAGCTTTTTATTTATCTAATTTCCTGCGCTGTGATAAATTTCTCAAAAATACATTTCCATCATCATCCGGGAACTATTTGAACTAAAATTCTGAACGAGCAAAAAAAAAAAAAAAAGCGTGCTTAATATAGCTAAAGTATCGCCTCGAAATTATTATTTAAACCGCCTTGTAAACACTTTCAAACCAGGCAATTCATTAACGTTAGTTCACGGGGAAGAAAATACTTTTTAAACCTTTTAACTGTGGCATGCCCAAAGAGAGGAGACAAAAAAAACCCGAGATACTTAATAGATAACACTAATGGTTTTAAAAATGTTAATTACAATTTGAAAATTCCCAGCGCGGCTGGATAGTGTCATGGATTCCTTTGAGAAATGGAATCATTTTTGGTAGACAAAAGCTGAAGATTTCTCTTGCCTTACAATCAGTGTCTTTATTTTACGTGATTGTATGGGAATGTATGGATGACCTTGGGGAGAGATGAGAAGAGAGGCTACCTGGGAAACAGATAGATAGAAGAGGCAGTCTGCTTAACGGAGGTCAGAAACTTGGGGAAGGCTCACCCTAATGGATCAAGTCGATAAAAGTCAGTCCCTTCAGACTTGCGAGATTCTGTTAAGGTTGCCTTCCCATAAAGTCAAATTATCTTGGTTTTTGTTTTGGTTTTCAGACCTCCCAGAAGTTTTTTCCAAGGGGATTTCTTTTTGGTGAATTTCTTTGCTTGTCAGAAGGGGGAATCACAGTGACATCGCTTCCCTGGGAGGCATCAACTGTCATAAATGTGAACCAGTTGCCGAGTGCCTGTTGTACCTCAAAGATTGCAGCTCCTCTTAAATTCTGTCTTTCACCACCTTGCAACCCAACCCATTCCCCCCCCCCACCACCACCACAACTATCTCCCCTCATAAAAACCCCCATCAATATCCAACAATTTACCCCCCTCTCCGGAGGCTCTTTGGATTCATCAATACGGTTAGAACTTTTGGGCTTTTAACGATCTCGGGGAGCCTGCAAAGTCTTTTTATCTCCAATCTGGTATTACAGGATGTTCTGGATTTATATTCGGTGTGCTTTAACTTTATTTTCAGTGCGATCGTCGGATCCGGGAGAAGGAAGGTGGTGTGCTTTAACGCGCAGGGAAAGGATAATAAAGAACCACAATTATTCCCACCCCGGGTTGTGCGATTGTGTGTGTGTGTGAGTGAGTGAGTGAGTGAATGTATTTGGTTTTTAGTGTGTTATATATATATGGTGAGTGCAAACTTTTGGTCTTGAAGCAATGGCTTTCTTTCTTCTCCCTGGTTTTACTCAGCTTCAGGGTATATATCTGCAAAATGCTAAATATAATTCTGTAATGCAAATATGAGTAGGTATGGCCATGGAGCCCAAAATTTCTGTCACAAAGCGGGACACTGGTGAATCGAGCCTTGCCAAGACCTTTCTGGCCGCAAACGTTAAGTGAAATCACTGCCGTTGTTAACTGAGTGACATGGTTGTTGAATGAATCTGCCTTCCCCCATTGTGTGACCCAGAGACAGACATTGCAACCGTCCTCGATACGAGCCAGTCAGTTTTGATCACGTGACCACGGGAACCGTTAAGTTGTGAAGATGATTCCTAAATCGCTTGATTTTCCAGTGCCGTTGTAAGTTCGGTCGTTAAGTCAGGACTCTGCCTGCATTCTTATCTTTCTCCCATGGACCAATGGATTCGGCTTCTGCAGGACTCCTCGACATGCGACCACCAGGGAGCCCGAGACGCCTGTTGCTAAGCAGGGCGGTTGTGAAGCAAAGTTTGTTCTCCGCTTTGCGACTTCCCTCGCCACAGTCGTTAAGGGAATTGCCGAATTGTTGATAATCTCCGGGAGGTCTTCAAGAAGAAGAGCTTGCATGACCTTTCGGAGTCCTGCCTGAGCAGGGGGTTGGACTAGAAGACCTCCGAGGTCCCTCCCCGCCCTGTTACTCTGCGTTACAAGACTCCCAAGTTCGAGTGCAGAGGCGACCGTGTGGCGAGGGCGCGTAACAACAGCTGTCCAGTTTGCCCGTCTTACCTTTAGTAGCGCGATCCGTCTATATAATATTAAAAATATTATATATTTTTTCCAATTTTTACAACTTCGGGGGTCTGCCTGGGCTTTGTGTGATGACTAACCTGTGCCTTAATTGATGTTTCTCAAGTACTGAAAAGGCACAGGATAAAGTTTTACAGGTTTACAGGCCCCTCGAGGGAGGGGGGGGGGGCGGAGGAAAAAACCATATATTTGAGATACCGTGTACCGAGCTTGATGGGAGCGACTGCGGCTTTTTTGTCATTACTTCTCCGGTTCTAAAATGCTTTAAAAAAAAAATTGTTCCTGCGCTATGTGTTTTTATATCTCAGCTGGGCAGCTCATTCCTTTTATGTTTCCTCTACAGAGTGAGAGAATAATATTCCTGCCTTACACCCGAAAGGTCCCCACATCCACACAGCCGTTCGTCTCCTACTGGTTAAGGATGAGGGGCTTTGGGTCCCCCCCCCCTCCCTTGGAAAGTGTGTGTTTTAAAAATACGGGCCGATGGTCCCGCAAAAGCCCATTGGACGAATTGGTTAGCTAATAAAAAGAAAAACCCAGAAGTTGGAAACGCATAGATGAAAGAAAAGGATTAATGATCTGTACAGGGAGGTTTGTTAAAAATGGATAAGCATCTATTAATATTGCCGTCGTTATTATTACAGGACCAAAACCAATGCCATGAGTATTGCTGTAAATATTTTTTGACGGTAATTTCCTAAAAGTATCTGTAACCCGGACACAACACACTGGGAAAATGGGAAATTTTTATATGTTATAAAATATAGTTTTATTCAGGGGTCAGCGGACAAGCTGGTTTTCAAAATGCCCCGCAATCTTACCGTCTGTGCACACACCAGGTGGAAAGTTTCAAAGGTGGAACGGCTTTTTTTTGCTCGAAGGTGTTCTGGGGCTTGGCCCCAGATTTAAGGAAGCAAAAACGAAACAACAAAAATCAATTCCCCCCCCTGTCCCCAGTGGAGAGAGAACTCTAGATGGAGGAACCTTATTTGATCCCTCCCTACTGAAGTCCACGTTTCTGGAGTATTTATTGCTCCGATTATAGCTGATCTTAGCAGAGAGGCCTTCTCTAAGGTGCCATGCATTGTAAAAAAAAATGCTTTTTATTGTTTTAAAGCTAAAGAGAGGGGAGAGAAAGAAAAAAAATGTGGAATGGAACTGGAAATCCCTTACAGACATTTTTTGCACGGAACAGGGGGAGGGAAAAAATGATTTATGGTTTTGATGATTAAGCAGGATGGATTATGCCTGTGGAAGGAAAGAAACGGAGGGAGAGACAAATAAAATAAAAGAAAGACAGAAAGTTATGCCACCATTGTCATAAAGAAAATTGCCAAATCATTGTACAGGTCACCCTCGACTTGCGACCGCAACGGAGCCCCAAAAATTCCTGCTGCTAAAGAAAGTTGTTGAGCAAGTTTTGCCTTGTTTTACAACTTTCTCGCCGCTGCCATTAAATGAATCACCGTTGTGACGTAATGCAGCTGTCAAGTGACTCTGGCTTTCCCCGTTGTCTTGTCTTGTCAGAAGGTCGCAAAAGGGGAGATCATACACTGTGTGCCGTCATAAGTGTGAGTCGTCTGCTTCTACATTTTCACTTGGGGTTGTAAGTGTGAAAAACAGTCATAAGCCAAGGACTCCTCCTGTCTTCTGTTTTGTTTTTGATTTTTCCTGCACGTTGAGCCTTCTTGTTTTCTTTTGTACTGTTTCTGTCTCTCTCTCTCTCTTTGTTAAGTCTTCCTTTTCTAAAGGAACTTTTAATAATTAAAACAACAACAACTTGGGAAGGAAATAAAAAACACATGTTTAGAAAGAAAAAGAAACGTCAATGCTGGGGTTTTCTTTTTTTCTTTTAATCTTCCTCGCCAAACAATCGCAGTCCACTTGAATAGGCATTTCCTGCAGAGTTTTATTAATCAGCTGTCTCTCGGGTTCAAATGCGATATTTTCTAGCAGGCTCCCATCCCCAGCTGCTGGTGCGAAGCTATTATTGAGAGAGAAATATAAACCGTTGGTTCGCTCGCACACGCCTGGCTTACCTTCCTTTTTTTGCACGAGAGAAATGACATTTTCTCCTTGCTGTTTATAAAGGAAAAAGAAGGAAGGAAGAAAAAAAAAAAAACCAAAATAAAAGTTGTAATTACGTAATTTAACTTGCTGCTGCTATAGAACAAGATGCTCTGACCAGCTCCTGAGCTCAGCGGTGGAAGGGGACTTTAACGCCAGGGTTAAACTTCAAGTTTTTAGTGGGCCATTTTCGCCATTAAAAATGCATGGTTTTGTAAAAATTAATGGACGTCGCTTGGGCAGTTTCGGAGTTGGTTATCTGCGGGAACTATACGTTAAAGGTGTTTTGTTTTTCCCCCTGCAAGTGTGTACAGGAGCGATAAAATAGGAACAACTTCTAAACTTAAAAATGCATTTATGTGTAACGACCATAACTGACCCTAAATGTCTATAGAGATTCAATTCAATTGTTTATTGTCAATGCACAACGTGTGTGCAGTGAGAATTGAATTCTTAGTCATCCAGGTCATGGTTGTCCCAAAGGGGGGGGGGCGCTTTCACCCCCCTCTCCCAAGAGGCAACTGGACTTTTCTGGGTTTTTCTTTGAGGAGGTTTTGCTTCTCAAACCGAGAAGCTTCTTGAGCTGCTCTGAACTAGATGGTGAGGAGGTCAAAGCTGATGAAGCTTCTGGGAATGAGAAGCGAAACCTCTTCAAAGAAAAACCCAGAAAAGTCCAGTCACCTCCTTTTGGGGGGGGGGGGGGCAGGAAGCACCCCCTCTTTGGGACAACCACAACCCTTAAAATTTTCTGTTGCTAAGCAAAGACAGCGGTTAAGTACGTTTTTGCCCCGTTTTGAGACCCGTCTTGCCACCGTTGCTAAGTGAATCGCTGCGGTTGTGAAGGGAGAACGCAGCCGTTCAGTGAATCTGGCTTCCTCATTGGAGTCTGCTTGTCGGGAAGGCGATTTCATGAACCCTGGACATTGCGGCCGACATAAATATGAATCGGACGCCAAGCGTCTGAAGTTTGATCACGTGACTGCTGGTGGTTGCTGCAAAGGTCACGAGTGTGAATTAACGGTCATAAATCACTTTTCTATGCTGTTTGTGTGTGTGTG
>JAEANM010011348.1:0-15316 GCA_017656035.1 Myanophis thanlyinensis | reverse complement strand
AATGGGGTGGGGATTTTCAAACCTCCCCCGTTTCTGCTGCAGAAGACAGCGGAGCTTTGAAAATCCCCATCCCATTCAAGTGGGATACCTCCGCTGGCCGCCCGCTGGTGCAGAAGCCAGGGGAGGTTTGAAAATCTCCCGCAGCCGGCATGGAAAAACTCGGGGGGGGGGGATTTAGATACCGGCTTATAACGCGCATCTATGATTTCAGCCCTGTTTTTAAGGGAAAAAAGTGCGCGTTATAAGCCGTTAAATACGGTAATTAATTAAAGTCACAAAGCTGTGCTTGTTAACTTGCATTTATCGCTTTTTAGGGAACTGCCGCAGAGAAAGCAGCTCAGGAAGAGATGTTTAAGCAAGTTCTCCACCCTGCAAAGGGATTGAGGGGAGAAAGGGCCAGGTGTAGGACAATATATACTGACTGCAATGGTGAACACACGAAACAGAAAGATACTGCCAAGGTTGTAAAAGTGCACATAGGTCACTAAGTTACTTTTTCATCATTGTCATTACTGTGAACCATCACTATTCAAGGCAGTTGCTAAACTGCATGCCAGTAATAGTTGAGTCAATTTTAACTACTTAAAAGATTTCAGGAAGAACCTCGTTTTCACAACATCTAGATAGTTAGTAAGGACAGGGAAAGCCAAACCTACTGGGTAAGGTTTTACTATAAAACAAGTCTCCCCAAAAGCAACCCCTCCTAGCTTCCCCTCACCCATATTTTAGTAGTGATGGATTATCAGCATTTTCTCCCCATACAGTTCATGATTCTAGTTGAAAAAGTAATTTTAGCACTAAGTATAAACTAAACATAGCCAGAACTTTTAATACTATGTTCCCCAAATCTAGTTTGTCTATAGCAGTGGTGGCAAACCTTTTACTTACCGAGTGCTGAAAATTATGCGCTTTACATGTGCCAGCCATACTTGCATGCGGCTCCTCCATGTGCGCTGCATGTGCAATCGCACCATCTGCACATGCATGCAGCTTTTGCACATGCAGTGCACACAGGCATTTACGTACACATGAGCAATTGTGTGTGCATGCACAGGAGAGCTCCAAAGACCAGCTGGATTTCCTGCTACAATCGCACCCATGCACAGCGGAGGCCTGAAGACCAGCTGGGTCTCTGCAATCACGCATGCGTGCATGCACAAACACATGTGCATGCACAGCTGGAGGTAAGTTGGCTGACAGCTTGATGGCTCTGCGGGCCATCTGTGGCACCCGTGACATAGGTTCACCATCACTGGTCTATAGAATTGCTGAAATATAACATTCTAAAGACTTAATCTTCTACTAACTGTTTTCAGCCAACTCTAGCCAAATATATTTATTTTGAAATTAACTACAGTTTATTGGCCATAAGCCCCTTTCAACTAGGGATGAACTTCCTTTTCTGGATATATTTAAGTTATTCTGTTAAGTGTGTACTATAAAATTCTTTTTTCCGATCTATTTAGGCTAGTCTTGTATAAAGAGAAAACCATCAGAAACTACCCTGTTTTTATCTGGAATCCCCAGCATTATCGTTAAACACAAACAAGTAGTTGATTTCTGATAGTACTATACCTGCAATTACAGCATTTGTAGATGCTACTGCTGGAATAATCCGCTTTACAACTCCTGTATTTGGGGGAAACATCATACACCATGTTATTTTTTTTATAGAAAACAACAATAAAACATGTTGTATACCTGTGGACTGACAATAATTCCAAGCAGAATATCTTTAGAATTAACAGCAGCAGTTAATATTTAACTTAGAATAGAAAACCATTCTACCTTGGTACCAGACATTCTGACTCTGCCCTACCTGGGACCATAAGGAGCATGGGTGGCAATGTTCACAACAAGAAGGGCAGCAAATAAACTCAATCAATCACTCAATCAATCAATCCATCAATAAATAACAAAAAAACAGAATTAACACATTTTCAACTTTGGAGAAGGACATACTTTATTGTGAAAATATGGGTTCTAAAGTGTCAGCCCTGTCCATTCTGTGGGTCACAACACAGTACTCATGCAACATGTGAATAAAACATAGCCCAACCCATTCTAAGTCACCACGGAGTATAAAAAACAACAAAAATACGAAGTTGACCAAAGAGTTCTTGCTGAATCTTACCCTGTGTAAGCCTGTAGGTTAGGCCTTTAATATTAAATTGTGATGCCCTCTCTATAGATTTTTCAAAAATCCACTGTATGTGTTCTGGGTCATCTCCATCTAGGGAAACACCTTCTGTAACAGAATAAAGGACTTTATTTAAGCATACAATGTACATTACTTGTAATTTATCTTATATCAAAACTATATACTTTGAAAAATTTACAACCATTCAAAGTTATGACAGAACCCACCCCAATGTTCTGCCTGAAATGATGTGACATTTTAGGCGCTCAGCAACCAATCTGCATTTAAAAGTGATTGTAGTGTCCTGCATTCATATAATTATAACTTTTACATTTCTGCCAACCACCTCTCTCGTCATTTACTTCTAGTTTTCAGCAAAAAAAAAAATCTCTAAAGCAAACAATATGTTTGCTTAATGATCTTGACATTTGGTTAACAACCATCACCCCAAAAAAAGGTCACAAAATCAGGTCGGTCATATGAGTGACCAGTTTTAAACCTATCAATACTTATAACCATAATGGGCAGGCTCCATTACAGCCTACCAGTAACTAGAATAAATTTTACCAGTGTTGATCTTTTCCAAAAGAATCAGAAAAATCAGAATAGAATGAAACAGGTTTACCATGATCTTAACTGTATCATACAACATTCTGTACATTATTAGTTCATTTCTTACACTGATTCAGCTTTAAAAAGAGTTTACTGACTTACCTCCAAAAGGTTGTTCCTTGGGCCATTGTAATATTCTAACATATTCAATACAGTGTTCTGGTAGACGGGGCATTGAAGCAATTGTACACATGGGAAAATTTATCTGGAAAACAAAATAAATGAATAACATGAATTTTGCAAGAGTTTAAAAGGATGACCGTTTTATAAAGATAACCATTTTTCAACTACCTGTGGTGGATAAAGTTCAAGTGTACATTCAATACAAGCTGTCATGCCTGGAATAATCACACGTGCATTTCCTTTAAAACCTTCTGTTCCTCCATCGATCAAAGGTATAATAGAACTTGGATCTATCACCCCATCTTCATAGTTTAAAAGGGAAATCTAGGGAACAAAATAATATATATTGTATTAGATTTTTTCTTCTTTCTCTCAGCAACAAAATGGATAATTCCAGAAAATGAGCAGAAGCGGCGGTATCTGAATAATCATAGAATAACAGTGACCATTTCTGGTCCAAGGAGTGCAGCAGAATTACAATAATCCATCTTTCAAAACTAAGAGGAAGCTATTATGTCTCAGTTCTGTAAGAACCTTGACTTTACATGTAATGTATACTGCCATCTTCAAGTAATTTCAACCCAATAGTGGCTCAAATTATTGGTGGTATATATTGACACAGTTTATATATGCAATATAACCCTTGACTGCAAGAGAATGTTATTCTAATTTTCATATTGCAAATGAAAAGCATGGGTTGTCAACAGCTGCAAAAAAGAGCCAGCTCATTAGAACCTATCAACTGTCATAATAAATTGGTGCTGGTGGAAAATACAACTCAGGCAATTATGTGTTAAAGCCATTCTTCAAATTTTAATTTGATATATGTTTTCTTAATTAGAAAAAATATTGTTGAAATCAAACTGCAATTATATAAAATATATGAGAGTGTATGAATGGGAAAAACATTCAGAATGGAAAATGAAGTAATTTATTGAAGTTCTATCAAAATTAATATGAAATTCATTGCGGTAATTCTAAGTCATAATCTTATGAATCACCTATGTGGATTTTGAACATTAACCCAGACTAAAAGCAGAGAAATTTATGAAAAGAATGTGTATGAAAGAATGTTGTCATATATTTTATATCAGAACTAAAAATGAAACATTTATTCTTGTATTACAGAATTCTAGTGTCTGTATTTTGTAAAAAAACCAACAAATTGTAATAAAAACTTACCAACATGCCATTTATCCATCTTCTTGCAATAATTGAATCCAAACCACATACAATTATATGAAATTCTAAAAGAAAACAAATATAATCACTCCTTTGTCCCAACACAATTAGCTGAATAATTATAGGGTATGAGTTGAGAATTCTCCTCTTTCTTAAGGAAAAGATTATCATCTTAGAAAAACAAGAATTGTTATTTTCACAATGCGGCATGACAACTTACGTCTATAGAAACTTTCATCCAGATCCTGAATCTTTTTATAATGTCTAAGAATATACAGTAAAGGAAGTATTTTAAGCAATTATCCAGTCACTGTAGAATGGCTATTAATATCACAGTCTATAAAGAGAACAAATATTTAACACTAATGGCTTTAAACAGTTCCCCAATTGATTGTTATTTGAAGTATTTGAAACGTTATTTAAAATTAAATTGATGAAGTACAGCAGCTTTTATGGAATAAACTAATCATTTTCAATAACTGGAGTAAAACAGATGGTAGTGCATGTCCCATCTATGGGTTTCTGAAAGTAATTCAAAACTGTGGCAAACAGTTGCTGGAATATTGTCTCTGTTTTGCCTTCAAGTCAGAACTGATTCCTGGCAACTATCATGGACAAGTCCCTGCAGGTTTGGGGCAACGTTTTCGGAAGAGTTCTGCCATTGTCTTCTTCTGATTGAGAAACACTCTCTGGCCTAAAGTAATCCAGTTGGCTTCTATATATAAGGTAGAATTAGAACTTGGGTTTACCCAGTCCTACTCCAGTCCCTTTCCCAATAGACCATTCAAGCTTTCATACAGCAGTAGTCCAAACACTCCTGTTCTGGAGAACATTACAATGTTCTATTTTTCTTCTAGACTACACCAATCTGTCCATTCCCAAAGAATTCTGGTGTCATGCAGATAGTCAGTTATGATGCACTTTTAAAAAACTACTTATGGCCTGTCCTCAAAGTTACAACTGATACACCAGCCATGACAAAAAGGCATTTTGGGTGCTTAGCAACCGGTTTGACCTGTTGTAGTGTCCCACGGTCATATGACCACAATTTGCAACATTTTTACCATTTTCCAGCAGAAAATGGCAAAAACACCCATTGGACAGTCTAGATTTGCTGAACAACTGTGATGGCTCAACAACCATTAAAAAAAAAACAATTGTAAAACTGAATCAGGTTGTATGTGAACCCACTTAGTGGTCACAACAATTTATGACCAAAATTCTGGGCTCAATGGTGGTTACATGTCAAAAGCTACCTCAGTATTCTAGGAAAGTGACTTGAATATCCCTATTGGAACAAATATGTATTTGGGTTTATACAGTGGTTTTTTTTTCTTAATAATTTTCAACCTCTGAAAGGCTCCAAACTACTTTAAAAATATTAATGAGAGCACACAAGCCTGGTCAGGCAAAAATGAACATCTGCTATTGTATATTTCATCAGCGATATATAATGTTGCCTTAGAAAATCAATACATTTTCATGCTGCATTATTCTAATAAATGTAATGTTTCACAGTTAAAATGCATATAATATCAGAGTAAGTGTTTAGTTAAGAAGATTCCAAGGTACAATTATCTATAGGTAGTCCTTGAATTACAAGTTCATTTAGTGACTGTTTCAAGTTACAATAGGATTGAAAAAAATTGACTTATGGCCATTTTTCACACTTATGACCATTGCAGCATCCCTATGGTCATGTGATCAAAATTTGGGTGCTCGGGAACTGGTTCATATTTATGATGGTTGCAGTGTTCTGGAATCATCACATGATTATCTTCTGTGATCTTCTGACAGGAAAAATCAATGAGGAAGCCAGATTCACATAACAGCCATGTTACTAAGTTAACAATTTCAATGAGTCACTTAACAACTGCTGCAAGAAAAATCATAAACTGGCCAAAGTTCACCTAACAGAATGTCTCACTTAACAACAGAAATGCCAGGCTCAATTGTGGTTAGGACTACCTGTATTATAGTATTACAAATAAGAACGAGTATTCCTCACAGCTTTAAAAAACTACTGCATTTTAATTCTACAGAATGACTCTAAAAATAAAGATGGAACTGCAGCTATCCACCTCTGAAAGTATTTGTGCTTTATTTTATTTTTTTAAAGAAACAAAGCAACATACAGTATTTCTTCATGGAAGGATACGGTACAACAGCACAATTGGGAATGCGGCTATTGAGAAACTCAGCAGCGACTTCTGCCTTAGGACGCCCAACATCTTTAGATCTGCAAAGTACAGTACATGTTAGGACATTACATTTCTCACACTCATACAGTGTATTATGTATTAACAATAATGTCAGCTCTTCAAAGTAGGCAAAATCAAAAATGAGGCAGAAAATTCACGCTTTCCCAGCAATCAAAGTTTCCCCTTTGAACTACAATTATTAGGCCAAAGCAGTTTTGGAGAACATGGGGCTAGTTTACAAACCCTGTTTATTTCCTTTCTTTACAATACTGTATTAATCAATTCAGGTATTTTTAACATTGCAATATAACTGTGTTACAATAATAATACTGTAATCAGTACAATATGGGTGCAATCAAGAAAAGGATTATGATTTGAATAAAACCAAACAAAGTAGGGAATTGAGAATAGTTTAATTGCAATAAACTACATGTGACTGAAATTTGTTTTTCCAAAACCAGTAATCAGGAATCTGGAAAGTCTAAGCAAAAAACCAAACAAACACCAAGGTGATAGAGACATTTTCCCAAAATAAACAAGAATTGGTCCCAAGGGCATTATGGTTAAATGGTCACAGGCTTAAATAATAAAAAAAAACAAATTCCTGGCCAATAAAAAATTCTATTTTATTCTATTCATATAACTACTAATTTAATAAGACATAAATGTTATCACATTTAAATAAGCATTTCCTATCGATGTTACTTTACTGGCTCCCATTCTCCCAGGTTTTTGACTTAAATCCTGAGACCCAAATATGTGAAATCTCTTCAAACACCTTTTTATCACAGGGTCACCAAATTGGTCTCTGATGATGGAAAGGGAAACACATTTTCACAATTGTGAAGGGGAGGGGAGGTCTCCCAAATCTCCTGAGATTTGAACAAGTGAGGGAGTTGCAAGGGGAACTTCAAGAAGATATACAATTGTATAAACAGATTTCTACATCTGTAAGACTTGATCAACCTCAGAAAAATATGATTAGGTGCTTCACAATACCTACTGCTCTGAGAGCAGAGCATCTGATGAAATTCTAGTACATTCAAACCTTCCAGCAGATTATATTGATCCTTCTATTGCAAAGGTGGGTCTTCTACTTTTTTCAGAAACAAGCCTTCAAACCTTACATCAGAATATGGCTCAAAGCAGAATGGAAGGTTCTGCATATACATATCACTGATTTTAAAAACCCTCCTAAACCTGATGAAGAACCACATATAAGAGGGTTTCTTGCTTCCAAATGCAGCTCTATTAATTGACTTGGAGAGAGTTTGATAACAAAACAGACAATTGTTGTCAGAAGCAAGCTTTGTAAATGCCAGGTACATACATTAAATATTTTCCTTGCCAGCAGAACAGATGTATTGAATCGTGGCTTCACATAACAAGCACCAAGATTTCCTCAAAAGCGCTGTTTTGGTATCTGATAGATGGGTAACAGATAAGCTTCACAGAATTATCCTGATTGATATGTTTCTTATATCCCCCAAATCAATAAAAATTAAGACAATAAACTTTGAAAACGGCAGATACGCAATGATAAAGATAATGATGATGTAGTTCAGGAGAGAATTAAATTTATTATTGCTATTATTAAATTTGCACTCAACTTCAGTTCAATTCTCAGTAGAAATTTAAAACATTCACAGTAAGACTACAGGGGTAGAACGTTCCTTCAGCACCATTTATTTGCTAATGGTGAAGGCACAAGGAATACATTTCCCCTAGAGGATCTAAAAAGTCCAACAAATTCAGGTTGGTACAAAAGGGGTAATTCACTGAATTCTGCTACCAGAAGTCATACAGAAATGAACAGATTATCTGAGTATATAGTTCATGCTCAAAGAGAAGCACTAAATTTAAACCTTACCGAAACAAGAATTGCCTATTTAAGTTAGATACATCAATAGTGTCCATATCGATTACATGAATCTGTCTAAAACCGGATAATGCCTGCGAAGATGGAGAAAGAGGTTATAAAAATAATATACATTGTTTTAATTGTGAACTTGCTGATTTTGAAATGTATCAATATTTGGCAATATTGTAGATAATAATAAAAGAATTGGACAAGTCATAGTCCCAAGCTCTTATTTGAGGCCATACGGCCTATGAAGTCTGCCCAGCTAAAAATCTATGGAATTTATTTCTGCTTCGTAGTATGGGAACACAACTTCCAAGGAGAGAGAGTGCGGTAGAAAACCATGGTCTCATGCCATGTGGGCTTCAAAGGTGATAACCAGCACCTTGAACTCCACCTGGAATGAAACTGGGAACTACAACCCTCAATGTCCCAGCCATCTGACCAATCCTGCAGACATGTGATAGCGATTTGGATGCTTGGTAACCAGATCAATTCAATTATTGATCATGTCAATTACTGTCAATGCACAATTATGTGTGCAGCGAAATTGAATCACACCCATCTGCCTGCACTCTGTAGCGCATGCCATTCACGGCACCATAGCAGCCTCCAGCTCACCTTCCCATACCGGAGATAAGTCACCCCCTGCCTCCTGAGCCATACATGCACCACAGCAGCCACTTACCTACATATCAACCTGCTTGTGAGACACCCAGGACTTGCAATTTCCTGACAGCTTCCCCACAGACCCTGCTTGTGATGGTAATGGGAATGGTCAGGATTGCCATTGCTAAGCAATAAAGTCACATGATGTTGCCCATTATGGCCGCATCACTTGGGGATTCTGATTTCAATTACCATCATTAAGCAAGAACTACCCATAGTAACCTCTGGTGGTTTTCAAGAACTGTCCCACAGAGTGCAATGCAATAATCCAAACAGGAAGAGATTAAGACATGAGTGACTGTGAGCAAGGACTTCTGATCAAGGAAAGGGAGAAATTAACATAGAAGACGGATCTGTGCAAGAGATCTGTTATTGTCACTTGGTCATCAAGCAGAAACTGTGAGTCTAGAAAGAGGTGCCATCCCGTTCAAAATCAAAGATGACATATCACCAGGCCTTTTGGGAGAGGGAGGCAAAGACCCAAAGCCAATCCATCTTGCCAGGGTTGGGTTAAACTAAATTCCTTCCCATTCAGACTCTGACATCTTCCAACTGGTCAGCCCCGTAACACATCACCTGCCCAGCCAGGATGGAGATGTGTAACTGGGTAACTTTCATGACAACTTATTTTTCAGTTGTGTCCTCCTATTTCAATCAACTAAAATTAAAGTCTGTCAGTTAATAACACAACCAAATGTCCTTCTTTTTGTCCATGCAAAATTGCATTTCATTTTATTCCCAACTAGAATGACCAACCTGATCTATAAGTCTACAGGTAGATTTTAAAATTTTCATCTAGCCTTCATTGCTGCAAAGGTAACCTAGTTCTTCCTCACAAATTAATGTTTGTTACTATTTTGTAAACGTTGCCAATATTTTAAACATGCTGGGTGAACCTCTTGAAAAATATGCTTATATTTTTGTATAGGGTTACATAGATATGAACAATCTGACACAACAGATGTGTTCTATGTATTAATTCTGGATATTTTTAATGTATTAATTCTGTGTATTTGCTGTATGCACATCAAACCACATGGCGTGATCCATTCAGCATAAGTCAAAAGGAAACCAGGCAAAATGAACTATCATAGTAAATAACTGAATAGGGTAAAATGTAAAAAGATTTTAAAATTACCAGATTTTTCAGGAGTTCACATCCCAATCCTCCAGCTCCAATTACTAGAACTTTACATGTATTTAAGAGAAAATCAAGGGGCTGTAAAAAACCAAAACAAGTAATTTATTGAATGTAAAACATGATACTTTCACCAAAATGATTCTATTAAACAATACTTTTAAAAGCCAAAACTTGCAGAATACACTGTAAATCAGAATTTGCCTTCTGGCAGTATAGAATTAGTAAGAAAATCCTATATTTATGCTTATACACGCAACAAATATTTAAGCAGAATGCAAAGAATCTAAAGGCAATACAAATAATGTCAATGGGTTTAACATCAGACTGCATACCTCTGAATTAATTGGTGTAATATATACACTGACACTCTCATTATAATAGTGTTTAAATGCTGCCCTCTGTGGGCAAAGTCTTTTAATATATGTGCATGTAGAAATACATGTGTAAAAATTTTCAACTTTCAATTTCCAAACATTAGGGCTGCTCAAAAGTTGTGACATGCCTTGGGGATTGTAAAGATATTTTGGTTTAATATAATTTAGATGTGCTTGGTAAGTAACTACATACAGCAAATGTCATAACTTTTTAACATTTAACATTCAATATTATATTACCATTTTCAATATAGCTTTTGTCATTTCATAGTTTCTTCTTCTCTACCAAATGACCCAAGATTTTATTCTTAAAGATTTTTGGTACTAGACATGATCTTTTTTTACATTATTACATTTTACAAAACTGTTAAAAAATTAGTTGGTTAATTTTTAGAAGTTTGCAGACTTGCTCATCTTTTATTACCGAGTGACAAACAGAAGCATTCACAATAGTTTGCAACACAATACTTGTATTTAAAAGAACGGTTTCTCACTTGAGTGCCTGGCTCGAAATCAGGGTGTGTGAATGGTCCAGATCGCTCGAGGAACTTCTTGACATGGTTCCAGCGACCTTCCCAGTCTCCATTGTCCCCATACCCACCATCAACAGCCATTCTGCACAGAACACAGAAACTCAGCTGCAAAAAAGGTATGAAAACAAGTACAAATAGACAAAAAACACGACCCCTCCCTTAGTCTTTCCCTTGACCTGCTGTACAAGTCATAATGAGCTAGGTATTAACAGTTTCACTGGACATTAAAGAAATAAAGTACATAGCTATAGAAATCGTTGATTATCGTGTTGATTATGGCCCATTAATATATACCTGTTGGTTGTAGATTTACGAAAAAAAATCCTGTTAAAATTAAGCATTATGTACTCTTAAAAACTGAATGTTCTGGTTTAACTTTCTAGAATAAATATGAAAATGCTTGAATTGAAAGAAAAACAAAAAAGCAAAAAAATCTACTTACTCAGGTTCTATTTACAAAAAATTCAAGTAAGTTTGGGACTTTTGATATAGATGCATATAGGCCATCCAATCCAAAAGAAGATTGTTTTCAAATCTGATAAATAATCCAAATGCTTCTAAAATACCTAATTTAAATAATTTAAAATTTAGACATGCGCTCTATAATTTTTTTCAATTATATTGCTATTACGTGTTTACTTTTTAATTATGCTTCACTGCAGGGTATTTTGTGAAAGTTTTCATCTGGAACTATTAAAAGGTGGGATATAAATCAAACAAATAAATAGCAGTCCTTGATAATGTTAAAAATTAACATGAAAGTTTAGTCGCTGGGAATTAATGTTTTTAATGTAGGTTGGCAGAGGGTATGGAAACATTCCAAATTTAACATGTTTTAAGTTCATAAAAATCTATTTCAAACTTACTATCAATCATAAAATTATAGGTTCTATTATGAGTTATTCTGAGCTCAAGCTCAAAATGGTTCCATCTAAGCCTTACAAAATTAAGCTGCTTTAATATCTCTGAAATCAGAGATATGGGTTGGAAATTTTTCCCCTTCACTTTAAGTTTGATAACTTTAAAATAATGTTTTGCTGTTGTTACATAGTGAATTGTCCAATATTGTTTCCAATATTCCAGTGAAAATAATTTACTCCCATGTATGAAAGCTTTTAATTTAAATGGGCTGTTCAAACCTATCAGTTTTTTTCACATCCAATAATACAGTCAAAAGACTTGTGCAGACTGTGAATATTAAAAATATGCTGAATTTTATTTGCACAGAAAAAAATGTTTTCTGTAATGTCTTGTTGCTATGCACTTCTGACATGGCCAGAACAACCTGCATGAAGCTCAAAATGTTTGAAATGTGAACACTGGACACATCTTATAGAATGAGAAATACATTTTGCAGACAATAAATATTTTAAATTATTTTTAAATATTATTTTGTATTTTAAGTTTTTTTATGATTTTGTGTTTGAAAAACCATCAATTCTCAAGAAACTCAAATATATCTGTCCCACAAAAATGTATCTTTTAGTTTTAAAAGCCAAAATAGTATGTTTATTTTTTGTGTGATAGACTTTATTTTAAGACTGCTATTATGCCATGTACATTGCCCACAGCCATAAACCTGGGATGGTATAGCAATTATAAAAATTAAAAAAAAATCACTTCACAAGTTTAGGGAGTCACCATACAGAGAGTTGAGGTACCCTTCCATTTTAATCTCTGCAGGAGTATCACTTATTTTAACATTTATTTAATAGCAGATAACTTTCTTGGAAAAATTTAAAATTCTGATTTTGGATTTTTTTTTTTAATATTGTTAAGATGTTGGTGCACAAAAATGTCTTTTACAAAACTATGATTAAAGTGTGTTTATGGAATTCTCATTCAATTACAGTTCTTAAAAGGACAAATACCATTTAGATTGGGGTTTAATTCACATATTCCTGAATCTCTCCTGCATATAGAAAGCCGCCAGAGGAGAAAGGGTTTCATCCTAATAGGCTTCTTCCCAATCTGAAGTTGGATAATCAAGAGATATAATTCTGTGAAAAACTATTTTTCCTCCTTTTGGATTTTCCACATTTGTGACATTTAACAGAGTTTCATATAGGGGGTCTTGAACAAATCAAAGTTAGATGCTTGTTTCATTTATGTCTTAATATTATCCAATATGGATATGTGTTGATGTAAAAAAGTAACAGCCCTTAGATTCAATAACCTGCTGTACAACCTAAGAATGGAAACCAAATGATTCCTATAATTGGTTACCAGTGTCTTACATTGTCAATTTAGGAATTTTATGAGGATTGTCATTTCAAGTCTTGCTATAATATTACTACAAATAGCCCTCATTTAGCAATCACAGTTGGGACAGGCAGCATTATCATTAAGCAAAATGGTCACTAAATGGGAAATCACCTGATCATGACTGTGGTTTCCTTTTACCCACGCACCCACCCACCCTTTGGACTCACTGTCCTGATTATCCTGCAGTGATAATCGGTAAAAAAGAGAATTAACATTAGTATTTACATGGTTGGGAGCTGGGGATTACAATAGAGTAAGCAGGTCCATAATGGGATAAAAGGAATGTACTAGTTCCAGCTGTCTGCATTGTACAAGTGCAGCTGCCAGCCTCCCCAGCCACCTGAGAGGCAAATAAAGACCTTTAGTATGAAACTGATTAGGATCTTGTCAGTGTCAGTCAGCAGAGATGGGTTCTAATCAATTAAGATCACAGAGCTGAGCGTGGTAACTTGCAGTTAGCACTTTTTGGAAGAAAAAGAAAAGCAGCTCAGGCAGATTATTTCTTTAAAAAACTTTTCTAGGGAAAAGCAAAGAATAGGACAGGCGCAGGACAACATATACTGTCTAATGGTGAACAGTCACTGAAAGACACTATAAAGGTCATAAATGCAGGCATTGATAGAAAAGTTACTCTTTCATCACTGTTGTAACTGCAAACAGCCGCTGTCCAGGGTAAGTCACTAAATAAGGTATACCTGTAGATGACATTTTGGTTAACACTCATTAAAAAATAAAACAATTCAGAAAATCCAAAAGGGGGTAAACATTTTCTCACAGAACTGTAATCTCCTGAGGAAGCACTAAGGGAATCCACATCTGTGATTAACAGATACTTGTGACCAGTTCTTTTCATGTTAAATAGTTTAATTCTTCCCAGCAAGTTTTGGCACAGCCCTTGCCACAATCTTATTACAATTTTTAATCTCTTCAATTTGACAGTAATGCATCTTGGACGTGACATTAGTCTTGCATTGAAACAATTGCACTTGTTGCCAGTTTCTCAATATACTATACAAAGCCTAATGCAGCAAAACCCCAAATTTTTTATTCCTTATGAGAATAGGCAAAGACACATCAGGCATCATTTCCAAATTCTTATATAGAAATATTTGACATAATTCTACAAAGTGGCCTATATTGATGGAACAAACTGCTGCCAAAATTAAGGACTAAGGGATTCTACCCTTTTTCATAAACATTCATTAGAGTTGCTTAAGTTTCTGATTTGTGTTAAGTTGCTCATTTGCTAGTTTTCTATTTTGTACCTGTGTAACTTACCCCAAATTGTTGGGATTGGATAACACACATTTAATTTTTTAAAAAACAACTCCTAATTATATCAATGAGTACAGGTAGTCCTCAATTTACAACAGTTCTCTCAGTGACCGTTCAAAGTTACAACAGCACTGAAAAAAAGCGACGTACCCAATTTTTCACACTTTATGATCCCTGCCACGATCCCCACAATCACGTGATTTACATTTGGATGCTTGACAACCGACTGACATTTATGACAGCTGGCAGTATCCCGGATGTCATTTGATCCATCTTTTGCAACCTTTCTAACAAGCAAAAAAGTCCAGGGGAGGAAACCAGATTCCCCTTTAACCACCGACATTACAGTGATTCTCTTTAACAAAGGTGGCAAGAAAAGTTGCAAAACATGGTGGGTGGGGGAGGGCAAAACTCACTTAATTCAATTCAATCCTTTATTGTCAATGCATACAACATGTGTGCAGCGAAGTTGAGTTTCATTACATTAAATTAACAAAGGTCTCGCCCAGCGAACATCAATTTTGGGGGTCCAATTGTGATCAGTAAGATCACCCCATAAGATCTCTCCACCTCCCTCCCCTTTCTACTCTGCTTGCCTTGAAACACACACAAAAAGCTAGAAGCTAATTTGAAGATGTCTTTTTTTTTTTTTTAAAGCGTTACAACTACAGGTTTAGGATCCTCTCCTCCACCACCAACCCCTCCCCACCCCCTGCCATGAAGAGCATTGCTTTTGCTGCTTCCCCGGCCTTTTCATTCAGGGCAGTAGGCGCTAGTCCCACGTGCTCTGCGAAATAAACCAGGGCTGAAGGTTAAAAGGCAAGCCGGGCTCCTGCATCCCTTCCGAACAACCAACCCCCCCCCCCCACCCAACCCGCCCCGCGCTCCCCCCATCCACCCTCCTCGCCTCTTCCTTCCTCCTCCTCCTCCTCCTCCTCTT
>JAEANM010011347.1:0-15316 GCA_017656035.1 Myanophis thanlyinensis | reverse complement strand
CACACACACACACACACACAGAGTGTATATATATTACATTTTTGTTTCTATGTTGTATTTTGTTGTTGTGAATTGCAGAGCTATGCTGCAGTGTCCATATTTCTGTAGAATCTATTCTTTTAACAATGGCTTTTATACACCCTTTGTATGGGGATAGGTCACAATGGAATGTATTCTATTGGTTGTACTTCCCTCCCAATCATGCTCCTTTTCACTTCCCTGAATACGGTGGAGCTGTGAGTTTACCAAATGTATGCACATGCAAAGAATGTCAAAGAGAATCCTTAAATCCCTCTTATCCATCTGCATTGGACCAGGCAAGTGATGAAAACATACTTTGTGATTCAAACTCTGCTCTTATCTAGTGCATGATGTCATGCAGGCAATAGGGTGGAACTTACACCATGACACTGCACTTTTTATTTCTTTATTTAAGCAACCCATCTCATAAAACTGACACTGGATTGACATACAGATGATTAAAACCAACAAACTATAATGCATCCATAGAAACCAACATAATAATCCATACAGATTATCCTGATCTTTAATGCCTTACAAAAAACTAGGAGAATCAGAACCCATATTGGGGAGAGAAGTCACAGTTCCATAGGTGAGCACCACAACAAATGATATTTAAGGAATCTACAGCATGCCAACCCTCCCAGTTCTTGCTTGAAAACCAGAAATTACCAAGCATGACAGCTCCCCACTACCTGGGCGCCAAGCCATGAAGGCTTTATAAGTAATAGTCAGTTACTTGAATTGCACCCGTAGAGAGTCAATACACCTTATGAAGCAGAGGTATTACATGGCTGCTTCATGTCGTGCTCAACGCAGTCCACCACAAGGCTGCATTTTGGACCAGCTGCAACTTCCCAAATGCTATTCAAGGGTAACTCCATGTAGACCTTGTTACGTAATCCACCCAAGAAACAACTAAAGCGTGAACTACCATAAGTTGGGTCCCCTGCTCCAAGTGTAATTGGTGCACAAGATGAACCTGTACAAAACCCTTCCTGGTTATAACTGTTTCCTGTTTTTTGGATGTGTCCAGAAGGATCCCCGAGATGTGCATCAACTGTGGGGCACACTACTCCCATTTTTAGAGGTAAAGATGAAAGGTCGCTGAAGTCAAAAAATCTGCAATCATTTAGTCTTAACCAAGGGTTGAACTGAAGCCTCAGTTATGATGAGTTACATTTCACCATTTTGGCATCATTGTGGTAAAAAATGGATGTCCGTGCCTCTGCAATGTTCCAGCCTTCTTCATCCTCATTTGCCTTTGTTTTCTTTCACAGCAAGAACTCCACAGGGTGCCCAAATTAGTTTCTATCCCCAAATTGCTAATGAAACCTGATTGAAATGAATCTAGAAAATCAGTTTTCTGAGGAGACTAGTGGATAAAGGAAGCAAAAGATGCAGTCCCTCTTGTTTTGTTCTCCATGTGAAGAGAGCCAAAGGTATATAGAAACTCTCCATCTAGAACGACCTAATCAGACTGCTGCTACAGTTGGCTTACCTTGCAAGAGGCAACAGGAATGTTTTGTTCTCTCTAGGGAGCATCTGGAATTTGTCAAATATTCATTTGGCTTTTTAAAAAAAAAGGAGATAGAAGAATGGCTACTAGCAATTATAGGATGTGTCTAAAATGCCATAAGAAAAATAAAAGGAACTGAGATGACTAAGCTCTATAAACAAGAAGTGCAAAGAACAATGCTATAGATGAAGAAAATGTCAAGTAGGAATTTGTTGGGTTGCAGCACAAAATATTTTGGAAAGGCCTGTAGTTCAAGATGTAAGAAAAGTTTATTGTATCTTACAGTGGTGGTGCTTAATATTATGGAGTTCTTGGTGTTTTTTGAGCTTAGATGTTTACAGACATTGCCCAATGCCCAACAACACCAAGAGAACACCAAGAACTCCACAGCTGAATCCTGAGCTGCATAAACTGGTGTTTAAAAGTTTGTGAACTGAGCTAAATTGTGGTATGTTCTCCACACAAGTCCTAAAACTGGACAAACTGGTGTTTAAACGTTTGTGAACTCTTCGATTTTCAATATTCCTGCATAAATATGAGCTAAGTTGTGATATGTTCTCCACACGTCCTAAACTAGATAAAGACAACCTAATTAAATAAAACAGCCAATTGTATATTCCCTTCTGTGAGAATGTTTGATACTGTGAAGATGCTCTACCTACGCATTCCTCATTTACTAGGTGCTGCAATATTTTTCAATGTTTCAGCACTGAACTCCCTATTACATGCATCCTAAAATCATACATAATTTGAAAATGTTAACAATTATACTTTTCTGAATTTATGTTCTCCTGTTTTTCAAGTAAATATTATTTAAAAAGATCAAGGTCATGTGTAGCTTGTGAACATTACATGCAAATAAGAGTATACTGGGGTAACAATCTTACCAAAATTTCATCAATTAAACAATTGTATAGCTATCCATACAATTCCATGTTTGTGAATGACCCGGTTTCCTGACTATATTGACATCTATTATGGTATTTTCTCTTGGCTGCCATATATATTTAATTTTGTTCTTCATTCTGTCCTGCCCTTAATTATTTGAGTCATTTGTTTAAGATGGTGGCTATAGAAATTGAATAAATAAATAAATAAATAAATCCCCACTCTGCAAGTGTACTTATGTAGTTCATAAATTGATATAAAAATAAATAAAAATTGATATGCATGCCTAGATCTCTCTCTTTATGAATACAGATACAAATGATTTTTCTCTGATGGCCATTCTATAACCAAATTTTGATTTGTATTTCGTTAATGCTCATGATACATTTGTTAGCAAAATTTTGAATTTTTAGTGACATTAGGTTGTTTGAACAAGAGTAGTTTATAACAAACGATTTCTCATTTCTGTTACTTACATCTCTTAAAAGTTTTATTTGTCTCTTTTTAAACAGATTTTAATTAAAGTATATGTGCACGTTATCTATTTTCTTGTTTAAGTCTGCTTTCTCATTCAGGCAACTTTAAAGAAATTGCAGGTACCAACATTTTTTCAGCCTAGTTACTCATGAACATAGATGAATTTAGAGGGCACTCTAGTGGTAGACTTGCTCAATATTTTTGTTATACATGGCATTTATTAATTTCTTCCAGCTGTGTATTTAAGATTGCAATCTTTTAAAACCTAGTAATTTCTTTTACTCAACTTGTGTTAGTCAACAGAACTCTGCCCTCTTGGCATAATTTCTATTGTTCTGCAACATGGAAGTAATTAAAGTTGTTGCTGTTAGGAGATGGAAGCTAACAGTCTGTATGTTGCATTCTCCTACAACAGTGACTCTTAAGAGGATACTCCTTATTTACACGGTGCTATCATTTGATACGAGTAAAGTATTATTTGGCTAAAAATGTAGTATGAAAATAATGTCTTGACAAAAGGATAACTCTGCTGGATCAGGCCAATGCAATCTTAATCTAACATTTACTTTTGGCGAGCAAAATGCTTCTGGGGTGCTTTTAAGAAGGAAGTAAAGACTTCGCCTTCTCATAGCATTTCTCCCTTGACATGGTGCTCCCATCCCAGAGATAACACTGATCCCCAAGCCTTTGATAGACCTGCCCTCCATGAATTTATCTAATTCTCTTTTAAAGCCATCCACATTAGTAGTCATCACTATGTCTTATGGTAATTAACTCTACAACTCTATTTTTCACAAAAGTATTCTGTTAAAAACACATTTTTTTCCGTTCCAAATTTCTTTTGGTTCAGCTTTATTGGAGGATCCCAAGTCAGAGTGATTCAAGAGGGTGAGATGAAATCTCTTGTACTTTGTCCTTGATTTTATATTTACTGGTAGCACTTCAGTCATGTCTGTTTCAGTCACCTTTTACCAATAGGAAAGAGCTCCAGACATTTTAGCTTTTTCTCATAGAGAGCTCTCAAGCGCCTAATCTTTTTGGTTGCCCCTTTCTGCACTTAACTAAGCTGTCATATTATTTGTTTGCATTTTTTTTTTTTAGATTTATGCAGGATTTACAAGCAGAAGTACAAGAAATGGAATTCAATCAGTTTTCCAAAGGTCTAACCTTCATGAGAAAGGAAGATTTTGTAGAGTGGTTGCTGTATTTCACCGATGAAGAAAATAATGAAATTTATTGGCAAAATGTAAAAGAGAGAATCCAAGCAGGAGAGGTTGGTATAGGTCAGGGGTGGGCAATTGTGGCTCTTTTAGGACTTGTGGACTTCAAATCCCAGAATCCTGGGCAAGGCAACCTAAATAAAATGGAAGAAATGTTTTGAGGTGTAAGTGTAAGGTTTAAGCCAGGGGTGGGTAACTATAGCTCTTTTATGACCTGTGGACTTCAAATCCCAGAATCCCTGGGCAAGGCAACCTAAATAAAATGGAGAAAACATTGTGAAGTGTAAATGTAAGGAACCCTTACACTTCAACATGTTTCCTCAATTTTATTTAGGTTGCCTTGCCCAGGGATTCTGGGATTTGAAATCCACAAGTCATAAAAGAGACACAATTGCCCACCCCTGATAAAGGTTAACCTCATCTTGAATTAAGAGTCTATAACCGTGAGGGCGAACCTATGGCACAGGTGGCACACAGAGCCATCTTGCTGGGCACACATGCTGTCAGCCAACTTACCTCCAGCTGAGCATGCATATGCGATAGCGCATGCAGGCATGCACGATTGCAGAGACCCAGCTGGTCAGGCCTCCACTGTACATGCGCACAATTGCAACAGGAAATCCAGCTGGTCTTCGGAACTTTCCTGCACATGCACATGCAATTGCTCATGTGTGCGTGAGTGCCTACGCACAGCACACGTGCATTGCACATGTAAAAGCTGCATGCATTCACATATGGTGCTGTTGCACATGCAGCGCACATGGAGGAACCACACGCAAGTGCGGATGGCACGTGCAAAGCACGTACTTTTCAGCACTCAGTAAATAAAAGGTTCGCCACCACTGGTCTATAATATAACTGAAGAGCTTTCTAAAGTACAACAAAATATAATCAAGTTATTTTGTTTGTTTCTGCATAGTTATATAGTGATTTGACAAATCCCTTATGTGAATAAAGTTGGATTTTGCTGCCTTGACTAAACACCTCACCCATTTTGGTATTCCAGAGTATCAGTATGGATGAATTTAAGACTTTCTGCCAATTTACAAATCGCTTAGAAGATTTTTCCATTGCTCTGAAAATGTTTACTGTTGCCAGCCGTCCAGTTAAACGGGGTAAGAAGTGCACCATTTCATCGTTCTTCGTGAAATCAAAATGAAAAGATAATGTGTATGGATTTTGAAAATGTCCCCATTATGTCAATTTTGCTTTATAAAGTTATTTTGAACTTAATGCGTTATATGTCAGTCCTTCACTGTGTATTGTGACAGCTACGAGATGACAAATCACCATCTCTTAGCCCACACAAAGGAAAATACTGGAAATTGTTTCTAAATGGAAAAATAAATGATTTCCAGTCAATATTGCTACCTGATTTTTAACTGGAATCTCAGTAGGTGGCAACATCATCTTGGCTTTGTACCTGGGCTCTGAAGCTAAACAACATCAGGCCTGGTGAGGTCCTGGAAGGAAGAGAAAAACAATGAAAAACCTTTTCTATATTGTTGCCAAGAGTAATATATGGATATGTCTTATGAGGTCACCAAGAGTTCATAAGGTGTTTTTTTTTTAATTATTGGAAGATGCCTCCTTTCATTATTTTTTAAGATGAACTATAGTAAAATATATATTAAAGAGTTTCTTTAACAAATACAGTACTGTGTGATTTGCTGCTATGCTAGAATAATAGTAGAACCAAGGTGTGCAGATCAGTTTCAGTCCAACTCATCCATTCAATTTAGACTGTTGGTCCAGTTCAACAGTTTGAGTTGATTTAGAAAATTGAACCAATGGATGTTTTCTCAATTAATTAGTGAAAAAATAGCTCTTGTGCATGAACAAAGCTCTTCAAAACTGTTGGTCCGATTTGGAAAACAGATTAATATTACCTTTAAAACAAATCTTGCAATCAAAACTTTCCAAAAAAACCCTTCTGTTTAGAATCTTCATTTTGACCCCTCTTAAAAAAAGGAACTAAAAAAGAACACTTTTTTAAAGCTTTTACAAAGATCCACACTTTTTATTGTATAAAACAAATATTTATACAGTGTGCCTAGTTGTATATGGGTTTTCTCTATCAAAAACCAAGTATGTTTCTTCTTTTTTTAAATCTCTTTAAAAAAGAAGTGACAAACTGGAATGCATGTATGAAGTATAGTATGTGAAATAGTGTTTATGAACCTTGCTACAAAGCTGAACCTTTCACAAGTAAACATGGGATCAATTTGCTGCTGCCCTTTATGTAAATAAAAAATTATAAGACAATAGAATCCAAAAATGAACAACATTTTTCATTTGCCTTATAGTAATGCTCTTTTCCCACATCATCTGTTGTTAATCCATTGCTGGTATAGAACTATTATATCCTTTAAAAATGCATAAAGCTCCCATTTGATATGAATTTGATTTTTTTTTTAAATTGCATTGCATTTTGGTTAAATGTTATCTTCCTTTCCTCCCTCTCCCCCTCCCCCCATTTCTATATATTTTCATAAAGCATGATTATAAGGAGTGACTTTCTATTGCAGTTAGTGTAGGGCCCTTACAAGACAAAGGCAAGGAAAAGCAAATTAATTAATTTGCAAACTACAATTAATTATAGATTGATTTCATAAATATTTTAGAGTACATATACTCAAGGAAAAAATGATTCCTTCAGAAATATAAAAGAAGTTAACAACATTCCAGGTAAAATGTTTTAATTCAATTTTTATTTTTATTTTTTATTTTTTTTTTGTAGTTTACTGGGCAAATTTCTGTGCTCAAAAAGCAGATTCAGATAAAAAGCTAGCTATTTTCCATAAAGCAACTGGTTCCACTTCTGTAAAAGCAGAAGTTATTTTTCTTCAATAAATACAGTGCTACGTAGCTGTTTAAGCATGGCTACGGGCACAGGCTTTCTGATCACACTATTAATTATGTGAGTGTAAAGTTCTCAAATTCTTTTATTCTTTAGATTTATAAATCTAGTTATTATTTTTAAGAGAAACATGAAATATCTTTGCTTATGTTAGCGGAATTCAAGAGAGCTGTGAAAGTGGCTACGGGACAGGAGCTCTCAGATAATGTTTTGGACACCATCTTCAAGATCTTTGATTTAGATGGAGATAATTGCCTCAGTCACGCGGAGTTCCTTGGTGTTCTCAAAAACAGGATGCATCGTGGATTAAGGGTAATTCTTCTCTCAAATGTTCAGTAGAAATGTCTAATTGCCTCACTATTTCAATAAAGTAAGGAACACTTTATACACAGAGAGCTTATATGACCTAGTTGATTTTTTTAATTTATCAAATTTATAAATATGCATTTATAAAACAAAATTTATCTCATTAAAACAATCAGTTTATAATAGGGGACTACAGTAGCTGGAATACAAATTGCCTAATGCAGCTGAATCTACCATCTCTTTTTGAACAATCTAGTCTGGACATCCATACAATATACTGTGTTGAGGTTCCACCACAATCTCTTGTGCTACTGCTATGGGTGGGTGGATGGATGGAGGGACAGATGGACACAGACAGACGTATGATAGATATTTGATGCAGATGATAAATATTTCTTTGGGGTCACTGGGAGTATTTTATTTATAAATTATTTATTTATATTTATATTTAAGTTATAATTTTTTAAGGCTGGCTACATTGGGTGAAGTCAGCTAGTCAGAGTCATCTGTCTGTTAAAGTGATCTGTCAACCATTCCTACTGGTCCAAACACCTGATTGCAGGACACATTCCTTTTGTCCAGGTTCATCATCTATAAATGAACCCATCACAACCACAAGTATTTTTTTGTGGTTGGAAGCTTCTGGATGAATGAATCCTGCTTTATGATTAGGGATCATCTATAAATCATGATCAGCCTAGCTCTAGAAGGGCAATTCTGCAGTTTAGCCGTTTTATGATTAGATATGACATACAAATACAGCAAGGGCCAGCCTTTGTTGGGGCGGCTAGCACTATCCATTACAGTATTTGCTTCTTCCATCTAGCCACTGAATTACTTTGTAGTAAGAGATAAAACTTGAATTTGCTTATTTTTGTTTCCTTTCCCCATCATCCCAGGGCATGTATTTGGCATAAGCCATCGTTTAAAAATGCTTTGAGTACACAATCATCGACTTTCCTTTTATTCTTTTACTTGTTACCACCATTAGAAGCTTTGGGATTATAACTTAAATATAGATTGGTAACTCTTCCTTTTTTTAAAACAGGTGCCTCAGCAACAAGGAGTCCAAGGTTACTGGAAATGTGTGAAACGAGAAACTATTAAAGGGGCAAAAGAAGTTTGGAAGCAAACTGGGAAGAGTCCTTTTTAAATGTATTTTTGTAAGATCATTTGTGACTCAGCTTTCTGATTTTTGCTTTGTTTTTCATGTATCTGTTTACAGATCTGCTATACTAGATGAAGTGCAATCATTTTAATACCATTAAATATCGGACACTTCCATTATTTGATTTTGGTAAGGAGTGGGCATGAAAAAGAAAATGTGTTTTGTGTTTCAGAATCATTCAGAGGTGCTGCAGTTTGATAGAACTGAAACCCTCCCAATTGTTTGATTGTTCTGCATTTTAACTAAAACAAAATTGGAGGAGCTTTCTTAGCTTGGCCCTCTTCCCCTCCTCTACCAAATGGCTCATCTGTTGCTCTTCCCAGCCCTTCCTGTTCCTTACCCTTAGCTGTTGATGTCATTGGCTTCACTCTTGACATAACCACCAACTACCAAACCTATCTTCCTTTCCCTTTGCCACTACCATTTCCAACATGCTTGGCTTCAAATGCAACATGTGCAATTGATCCGTTCACTTTTTAGTACCTTCCTTTCCTTGCCTCCTTTGCCTACAACCTCATTGGCCTTTTCCTGCTCTCTGTCTCTCCTGGGAGCATTTCTCTCTTAAATATGCTAGTTTTGATCCTGTGGCAGACCACCTGAAACTAGTCCTTCCATGCATAGAACATTTTGCACATCCCTACAGCAATGTAATTTGCTTTGGGGTTATTTTACATCAGTGTTTCTCAACCTTGGCAACTTTAAGATGTTTGGACTTCAACTCCCAGAATTCCCAGCCAGCTTTGCATCTTAAAGTCGCCAAGGTTGAGAAACACTGTTTTAGATGGTACTCGTGTTCTCACAGATAGATATTGTTTTCCAGACTATCTGGAATTTAGTATAGATAGTCCTCAACTTACAACCGCAATTGAGCCCAAAGTTTCCATTGCTAAGGCAAGACAGTTGTTAAGTGAGTCACATCCCATTTTACAACTTTTTTGCTGCAGCTGTTCAATGAGCCACTGCAGTTGTTAAGTTATTAATTGAATCTGGTTTCCCACATTGACTAGGCCAGATGGGAAGATTACAAATGCTAGTTGCCAAATGCCCAAATTTTGATCGTGGGGATGCTACAATGGTCACAAGTGTGACAACAGGTCACAAGTCACTTTTTTCAGTGCCGTTGTAACGTTGAATATTTGCCAAACAAATGGTTGTAAGTCAGGAAATATCTTTTAAAGGCAGGTTTCATAGCACACATGGGAACATCCCCATTTTTTAAAATTAAAAAGAAGAAAAGTATGAAAAATACAACAATGCAATGCAATGGAATTTTTAAAAGTTTTTGAGCTTTAAATATCCAATATAAATGTTAAGAAATTAGTCAGCAAAAGGCATTCTTAAGCACAGTACCTTATAGACATTTGAAAACATGTTTGCATTTGGAGGCCAGTTTCTATTCTATTCTTCATATATTCTGTACTTGATTCTGTTTGCACAGGGATTTTGCATATTTCACTGTAAACTGGAAATACCAAAATGTTTACATAAGTTGGAAGATTTTAAATTGCACAAGTGTACAAAGATTAGAAGCTAAACACAGTGAAGTCATTAAAGAAAATGAATGTTAGCATTATATAGGTACTGTATATTGATTTGCTTACTGTCAAGTTATCAGATTCATTGTTTAAATTCCTGACAACTCTCTGTAATAATTGCTTGACTTGAGCTATGAATGAATATTAATATCATATCATACTTCCAGTGTAGTATATTGGTTAAAGGCTGGAATAGGACCAAGGAAGCCCTCATTCACAGTTTTAAAGTTTATTGGGCAACTTTGGGCCAATCACTTTTACTCAAAACAGCCATTTTCATAGGAGAGTTGCAATGTTGTTAAAGTGACAGAAGATTCATCTCTTCACCTCCCAGAGCAAAGAGAGGAACATACATGTTGAAGTGACTGTTTTTCACTCCAGTAACTTTCCTGAGGCTAGTCATGAAAAATTCATTTTTTAAAAGCATGCATCTACATTAGTTGTGTTTTCTGCCTGACCACCACAGAATAAAGTTTAGTTTTCAAACATGGCTGCCTTTAGAGTTTAAATTAATCTGTTTTAAATGAGCAAGGAGTGAGTTATAGCTGTTGTTGTTTTTTTGCTACTGCAGTAACTAGCCCAGATATTGTAGCCTTAATTCTTTTAGTCAAACATTTCTCCATGCAAATCACCTCTAATGAGATTCTCCCCACAAATACTATTATTAAAAACGTAACTGGAAATTGTCCCAAATTGCATGGCTAAATATGGAGATTCTTAATCATTCAGTCCATAGCTGTCACAAAAATATCCCTAGACATTCTTCACCAGAAATACTTAGATGTCTAGATAATTGGTCTTGTAACATCAACCCATTCTTCTGTATTTGGATCTTAGCAAGTCCCCTGGGTCATTCAAACAATGGCTTTTATTCAAACAGTTAAATATTTTGGTTATCGGAAGCTTGAAGAGTTCAGTAATTTGAATGCATTAAAGTTAAATCCTAAAATTCTTGTTCCTGGCTGTTGAAAATCTTAAATCATTCTAAAGGAAGTGGAAAATATTAAAATGGACTGGCAGTTGAAATGGATGCAAAGCACTTTCTTGGACTCTATATACTAAGATGCATCAAAATTCAAAATAATGATAGTCTATGATACCAAAACAGCTGAATTGCACCTTGTGGGACTTGTTTTTAAGTAAACACATGGGATTATGTTGAGCATATATTGACACCAATTACAGTAACATAATACTTTGGTACATTTTGCTGATTCTGTGATATATTTGTTCCTTTGAAGCCAATGAATTGTACTGAAACTGAACGAAACATAACTGTATGTACATAATTGTACAATTACTATGTCCTCCTTTGGATAAATAATCCTTTGCATATTCGTTAGCTGATGCTATGATGCCATTTTGTTCTACAGCAAGAAATAGTTAGAATACCAACAATATTTGTAATTAAGATAACACACATCCCATTGCTATGCATTCTCAAAACTATTGTCATTTAATTGTATTCATTTTGTACTATCTAAAAACTCAGAGGTCAATATAATTTGATTGTTGTTTCGACTACTTCTAAATACTGATGTTGATTCGTTTCCTGATTTTTTTTACTTCTTTAAAGAAACTTTATACCTGATTGTGATTTATTCAGCTGATCATTAAAAAAAATTGGGAAACAGTTGTTTGTTAAATATTGCCTAGTCACTGTCACAGAGAAAAAGCAGATCCAAAATCTAGCATTTAACCTTGATACTGTAAGTATAGTCCATTTCTATGTCTTCTACAGTGTAATGGCACTAGCTAAATGTAACATTGGGGAGAAATGATTGCAGTAATGGTCATGATAAATCGGCCATATCGGAGAATGCTGTACTATCTGTAAGGAATTAATAAAGCAGGAGCAGCTATTTGAGACCCGAGAGAACCGTTCTGTCACATAGACCAAGTGCCTCCAAGATCATCGAAAGAATGATCATATTTAAAAAGCTTAGGATTTATAGGATTGGGGAATAGGCATATTCTTTGTATTGCAGTGGGCAAATCTGCTTCATTCTTGCCTGCAAAAAAGAAACTTGAATAAGCCAATTCGTCAATACTGTAGGAGTTAAGTGTCTGGAGAACCAAGATTTACAGCCATGCTATATTTCTAGTGATGCCTGACACTACCTGGACATTAATAGAGATGAACAAAAAAGATGTTTCTATTTTGGAAGGCTACAAAATTAAGTGGATTTGTGGATTTGAAATAACTTTAGGATTCAGAACATTTCAGGCTGTTTAATGATGAAAACATTTGGATACCGCTACAGAGAACTATGATTACTTGAAATATATTGCCACCTTCTTATTTTTCTGGAAGGCCATAGTTCTGTCAGTGGGCCTGGGAACTCCAGTCTGATAGACAATCAACTAAGTGCCTAGTGCAATTATAACTGTTCCGCAGGGATGGAATCCGACCGGTTTTTCTACTGGTTTGGTGCACGCGCATGCACGTCAAACACACTGCAGCGCAGCTCTTTAAACCACTTTTACAGGCACCAGAGGAAGCCGGGATCATCAGGAAGGCTCCGTAGATGCTCCAAACAGCTGCTTAAGGTAAGAAAAAAAATGAAGCTCATATAAGGAAGTATAAGGGCAGGGGCAGATGTGCAGGGCCAATTTCAAATCACCACTACCAGTTCGGGCGATGTGCTGCGATCCCGCTGAATTTCACCACTGCTGTTCCGGCTGCAGGATGGAGGTCCTGGAGTTTTAAGCTGTGAATTTTGAAACCTCTCAGAGTCACCATTGTTAGTTGGGATGCCATATAAATTTATTAAATAAACAGATGTAACCAATCTTGTTACATTACCATTCATGCTTCTGTCTTGCACAATTATCATTCTGGCAGAAACAGAAAATTCAACAGGAAGTTATATATAGCTTTGAATGCAGAAATCACAATGATAAGAATGAAGAATGCAATTGTTGGCCTAAACACGTGATACACATACTGTAATAAAAATAATTGTCATCTTTCTCCATGTACATACATCATCTACACTATAGCATTGGTTCCTTCTTTATTTGCTAAGTTCAAATGTAATATGTTACAGTAGAGCCATTTGTGCAAGATAGTGGTACAATATATATAGTTACATGATCAGTCTCACCAGTAGCATTACTACTGTTTCAGCAATGTCTAAACTTGAAATTCCAAACAATACTGTATTTATTAGTTTATCTTGAAATTCTTCAATAGCAATGTAATACTAATACACTTACAGGTTTATAGTTTGAATAAGCAACTGTTCTAATTTCAGGTTTCCTGATTAACAATATCAAATTATGGTTATTGTTCCTAATGTTAATTTATCAATATAAATATTAAGGCATTACAGGTTCTCCTTGATTTATGACTAGTCACTTAGCAACCATTCAAATTTACAACAGACTTACTGAGGGGTTACATATTCTAGGTTCTGACCATCAGCCCACATAGTCATGTGACTGGACTTCAGATTCTTGGCAACCAGGCCATATTTAATGTCATTTATAGCATCCCATAGTCACGACTGCATTTTATGATGGTCTTGCCAAAACTGACACTTTAAGTTTTTCACAAAAACCCACTCATGGCCCAGCATTGGTTCACTTAACAATCATGATTGCTTAACAGTCTGCAAAAGAAGTTGCAAATTTTTTAAAATTTTCAACCATCACAATTTATAACCATGACAGGCAGGCTCCATTGTAGTCATTTTTAGAACTAACTACTACAAAAGGACTAGACTTAGTTACCATCTAATAAACTTTCTATTCATGGTGTTATCCTTGGCCGATACATAAGTAATAGAACATGGAGAAGACAGAACATGGAATATTCAGAATACGAGCCCAAACCAGTCCATAGAATTCTATCCAGATCTTTTGAGACCTGGGAGAACATGTTCTCACCTACATCAATTCCAGTTGGAAGCCTGGATGTTGTATTTAAGCTGAGTTGCAGCATCTAAAATATATGCAATATCTACATAGAGGAGTTGGTGACACTGGTCATCTTCATCTGCATGCATCTTCAATTACAGCCCTCATGATTTTCAGTCAGTGTGACTCATGCTAGGATTTGTACTTCAACCTATTTGAATCTGGCATCAAGCTGGGGAAAAATATTATTAAAGCTTGGAATGAAGACGTCAGGCTTTTATTTTCTAGGAACAGACTGACACTAGGCATAGTGGGAAAACAATTCTTTTCCACAGTCAATACCTGAAAATCAGCAACAGATGCCAAGAATATGTCTTCCCTCATAAGCTTCCAGGTACATTTAAATAGTATATTTAATTCAGGACTACGTAATGCAACTGTAAAGACACAGTGACTTCATAAATAACTCATGGTAAGCATGAATCTTTTTTAAATTGTGCATTAATGCGAGTAAAAAGCTGAGGGTGGAGGGAACCCATTAGATCCTCACACAAGATGTCTTAGTCTAGATTTTGATTGATAAGAAGACAAAAATTGGAAAGTAGAGTAGGCAGTGGAGAAATGAGTGAACTCAAAATAGTGAGATATATTTCTTTCCATAGTTTATTGTAATTGTTTTGATGTATGTCTTTACTGAATCTTGTGAAGTAAAGTCCTAAACATTTCACTGGATCTTTTGTTATCTGGCAGTCAGATTCACGAAATTTTCTTTCTCAGAAGCTAAGTGCTTTGCTATTGTTTTCATTGATTTTATAGCTGAAATAGCAACCAAAATCTTTATTTTCATCAACTGCATGGAAAAGGTAATTTGGAAGATAAAATTAATCTATCCAAACAATATCATGGGTTTACTAGATACTCAGCTGGGATTGGCAAGTGTAAGGAAGTATAAATAATATTTGTATAATAAAACATGTTAAAGAGACAATTAATGGCAAACCTGGCTGAAATACTATACCTCCAGATAATGGGAGCTGTACTTATTCTGGCCTGAAAGCTGAGGGTGAAGATCCAGATATTAAAGGCCTAGAGGTGGAAGACATGCTGTATATCAAGACTCATCCAAAGGCCAAAGCTGTCACTGAGTGTGTATTACATAAGTTTTAACAATGACACTGTTTCAAGAACTGGATCCAGTGTTCCTTTCCTATGCTTGCATTTGAGGCAAGCAAATAGTCTATATTTGAAAATAAATAACAAATTCCCACAAGGGGGAGCCCTGTGTTTTACCTTCCCTTCCTTGTTAATTCATATTTGCAAAGCTTAAATTGACCATTTTTAAAATAAGAGTGAGAAACTGCTAAATTACTTTCATAACTCTAGTGCATAGGCACTGATCAAAGGCACATATTCAATATATAATATTGGTTTAATATATTTTTAAAGTACCAGCAGTAAAAA
>JAEANM010011346.1:0-15316 GCA_017656035.1 Myanophis thanlyinensis | reverse complement strand
TGCATACCTACACCCGTGAAAATCTACGAAAACATATATATATATATATATATATATATATTGGAAAAAAGGATTAAAGCCAGAAGATATTTACAAATTCAGTTCTATGGCAACCAGTATAGAGGAAATGTATTTTGTTTAACAACAACAGAATGAGACAATTTTAGGAAACATTTGTAATTGTGTATTTGTATGCATGCATGTATGTACTTATCCAGTTTGTCAAAAATGTGATTCAAGAATGCAATCTATTAATATGCTAAGTATATTTCTCCTGGAAAATGGTTACAAAATATTAACACAACACAGTCTCAACTGTTTGTTCTAACTTTTGGTACAAGTTCTGTAACAGATGAAGGAAAATGATTTCCAAACATATTTTATCATGCCACGACACATAAAAAGCAGGGAAATCACCTCAGTTTATACCGGTGTTGCTAAACCCTGCGACTACAGAACAGGACAGAACAGAATAGAGTTGGAAGGGACCTTGGAGGTCTTCTAGTCCAACCCCCTGCTCAGGCAGGAAACCCTATATCATTTCAGACAAATGGTTGTCCAAACTCTTCTTTAAAACTTCCAGGGTTGGAGCTGTCCCAACTTCTGGGGGCAAATTGTTCCACTGATGAATTGTTCTCACTGTCAGGAAATTTCTCTTTAGTTCTAGATTGATTCTCTCTTTGATTAGTTTCCATCCATTGTTTCTTGTCCTGCCCTCAGGTGCTTTGGAGAATAGCTTGACTCCCTCTTCTTTGTGTCAACTTATGAGATATTGGAACAGTGCTATCATGTCACCCCTAGTCCTACTAGACATATCCAATTCCAGAAATCATTTTAATATAGTTTTAGCCCCCCTAATCATCTTTGTTGCTCTTCCCTGCACTCTTTCTAGAGTCTCCACATCTTTTTCACCTTGTGGTGATCAAAACTGGACACAGTATTCCAACTGTAGCCTTACCAAGGCATTATAAAGTGGCATTACTACTTCCTGTGATCTTGAGTCTATCCCCCTGATTATGCAGCCTAGAACTGTATTGGCTTTTTTGGCAGCTGCAGCACACTTTTGGCTCATTTACAGTAGTTTTTCTTGCCTAAATGTAGAACCTTACTTTTTTCACCATTGACTTTCATTTTGTTATATAGTGACCAATGTTCAAGTCTGTCAAGATCCTTCTGTATAATAAGCTTGTCTTCCAGTGTTGGAGCAGTCCCAAATTCTGGATATTCCTGCCAGCATGGTGTCATTTTCAAATTTGATGAGGTCCCCATTTATCTCCTCACCCAAATCATTGATGAAGAGTATTGGGCCTAAAATAGAGCCTTGGGATACCTCACTGCATACTTCCCTCCATGTAGATGCAGTTCCATTGATGACTACATATTGAGTGTGGTTGGTCATCCAGTTACAAATCCATCTGGTGGTGATGCTGTCTAACCTACAGTTTTTCTATCTTATCAAGTAAGTAGGTTGTGGTCTTTAAGATGTCTCTCAGAATTCAACTCAACTCTCAGAATCCCTAGCTGAAACTGCCAGGAGAATTCTGGGAGTTGAAATCTAGACTTCTTAAAGTTGCCAATATTGAGAAACATTCCATTTTCTGAAGTCTGTGAATTAATAAACAAATTCTTACTGAACATCTATCATAATTATATTTTCAAACAGTGGTTTACTTCTTAATTGTGACTAATTTTGCTCAAATTAATATGCTATAAGGTGATTGTGATAATAATATGGTATTCAAGGATTTAAAATAGTCACAGTTGTTATAAAATTTAACCCGGCTAGGTTACGCTTAATAAATCTGCTCCTGAATAGTTTGTGTTGATCACGAACCAATTTACCAGCAAATGTAAAGGATTTTCCAAATTCCAAATTCAAATGTTATTGGTCACATGCACAGTCATACATGGTACGATATGCAGTGAAATGCTTACGCAACCATTCACGACCATAGGTAAGTTAGGGCAAAATGGGAGGGTAGGATAGGAATTAGGTTAGGAATAAGTTGGGGATAGTTGGGAAGGTGGGTACATCGTGTATATGTAGAAACAATCATGGTTCTTCTTTTTTTACCTTTTGGTTCTACCCTTTGCATAATTTATGTTTTTTAAATTATTGTAACCTTTCTTGAAGCTGTGGAATGGGACAGTATTAAACAATTTTCAATACATAATCATGGTATTTACCTGGCTTTACAAAGCAGTTAGTTCACTGACAAAAGCAAAGTAATACAACTGTATAGCATTGATATGTTCCACTAATGTGGCTTGTTTTTATTTGAATGCAAAGCTGCTTTAATAAAAAAAATAAAAAGAACTTTCAGGCTGCACTTTGGAAATATACTTACTTTCTAATACATGCATATAATTCCAGTTAATGTTGTGTACATACAAATAAGCCCCATTAAATCTATTGAGGTAAGCAAGAAATGCTCTGAGGCTCTGATTTAAATAACAAGTGACTTTGGCGAACAACAGCACAGTCAGGTTCTGTATGCCCATATTGTCAAAAGACAGCAACAGTGGTCAAAGATAATTCTCCATTTACATATTGAAGTTCCTTGCCTGGCCAAGTGACCCCCAAATGCAATGGATCTAGGAGGAGAATCTTTCCCCAAGGGAAGGAAGGAAGAGGGAGGGGAGGGGAGGGGAGGAGAGGAGAGGAAAGGAAAGGAAAGGAAAGGAAAACTTGATCGACTCACTTGGTGGTTACCTATATGCCACAGGAAGATTCAGAGGTATTGAGGATATGCATAAAAAATACGGCTTGGAGACCAAATGCTTTTTCTCTCTCTGTTCTCTGGTTTTTCACCCAGAGCTTGAGGGATAAATCTGAAAATACACTTTTCATTATTTTCTAAAGGCTCTCCCCCCGCAGCCCCGATAGTGAATTATTCTGTTTTGATTAAGAGCACCATGCTGCCTGCTCTGTTTTAGTTCAGCTTTGTAAAAGGAATGAAGAAATAAGTGCTGAGCCTTCACACCCCTCAGTCTCTATGGCATTCCTGATTTTATTTTAAAAATTATTTTGATTTTTAAACCAAAGTAGGGAGTATGCATTGAAATTCAGAAATTCTTTCCAAGACTGTTACCAGCAATGGACACAGAAGAGGCCACATTTACTTCAGTGTAAATAAGTGAGATGTCTGTCTGTCTGTCTGTCTGTCTGTCATTTACCATCTACAGTATCTACCTATCTATCCACTTTCTGTCTGAAACTAATCGGAGTGTGTATATATGGGGGTTGTGTATATACGTGCCTATGTAAAAGTGACTGAAAAGACCCCATCTGTATGTGAGAAACAAAGAAAAAAGAAGAGGAAGAGAGATAATAGAGTATATGCATATGTATTACATCTGTGTAAGTGTTTCTGTTCTCCCTTTATGCTACATCCCTCTGTGTTAAAGGGTACATATACATTGGAAGCACAGGGTGAACAGCATATTTTATTTATTGATCCATCAGATTTCTATAACTAAGGATATCATAAAGAATCCATTAAAACAATCCTTTAAAACAGTTAAATATAAATAGAAGTGTGGGAACAGATCAGCATTGTACATGCAGGGTAAGCATCTTGCAGGCTCCCCAATTCTCTGGGATCCCCATACCTGATTAAAAAAAGCATATGTCCAGGGATTTCTTAAATGCCAATAGGTTGATCCTAATCTTACCTGAGGGAAATGACATTCCAAAAGGCAAGTGGTATAGAAGAAATGGTGGATTTCCTGGAGCCTGTCAGATGAAACTCTTTACACAGAGATGGGCAACTATGACCCCTTTACGACCTGTGGACATCAACTCCCAGAATTCTTGAGAGTCATTCTTAAATTATTCTTTTTTTGGGAAGAGGGTTTGATTAGAAGACTTCAAGCATAGGTTGCATCCTAGACAGTGACAGATGTTTCTCTTGCAGAGTACAAAGAGAAAATATCTGCCGTGACCTTCACCTAGACACCAGGCAGGGAATCCAGCCAGTAAATGCTCAGCTCCATTCAGTCAACCCGATCCCATTCTGAAGCAAGGAATTAGAGGGTTATAAAAAGAACATATAGGACAGATTTTATCTGAGAGCTGATATGCTGTACATGCAACTATGGGATTTTAATTTGGCAATATTTGGAGACAATTACATCTAACCAAATAGGAATATTCTTTTTCCCCAATAGCACACAGCACTGAATACTACTGATCTAATTTTTAATATCTTAGTTGAGTGTTAATTTTGTTGACAACTGTCATATTGCATTAATTATAATTTCTAATCATGTTCTGTTAATAATGTCAATGGTTTTAGACAGGAAAATTCAAATTAGTGGGATGTGGGATTTTAATAGGTTACCACTAGAGTCTCATCAGTCTGTTGACTGACAAAAATATATATTGATGTGAATTTTTTTTTAATACAGGGATGACTGATAAAGTGAAGATTCTTTGTGATGCATTTAAAACCTTTATATGTGGTAGGGTTTAAGCCTCTTGGTAAAACAAGTGACAGAATTATTATTTCCATAATTGAATTTATCTATTGTGTCATAAAAACTGTAATGGAAGGTGGGAATATTTATGCTAGAAACCATATACTAGAATCATACTATGCATTTAGTTCCATAAAATTGGAACTGAACAATTATATTGAGTACTGAATATTCATTAAAGTGTTTTAAGCTGATCTGTTGGGAACAGACACAAAAAATGTGGTAAACAGCTGCGTTCATATTTGAAATAATGGAAACAAAATAGAACAATACCTATAATAAGAGATTCCATGGGGATAATTCATACGGACTATAAAGCAATTAATTCTCAGTTTATGGAAGTTTTATCCAAATCTATATGCTGTACCTGTAACCTGCAAAGCAGATTTATTTTATTTTCTTTTTTTGGTTCCTCCCCTTAAACATGGAATAAATCTTCCTAGGATTTTGGAATACCATTCTAGAGATTTGGCTGCACCTTTAACTTTTAAGAAGATATTTGATACTACTGAAACAATGAAAATGTGTAAGGCTTCCAGACCAGATGGTTCATACTGAGTAGAACAAAAAATAAAAAAAATGTATCCACCTCTTGTGGAAAATATATAATGAATTTTTGCTGAAGGGTTCTACCTTTATCATTCTGTGAACCCTATACAACTTATTCTAAAACCAGAAAAGGATCTTATAAACTGGACAGATTTTCATATCCTTCTAAAAGCAGATGAAATTATTTTGACAGCTACTTTGGCACAAAGACAATGGGAGATATTAGCTAGATAAATCATCTGGTACCATCTAGTTTTATGGAAGGACATCAACTCTCTGACAATCTAGAATATAAGTAGACATTTTAGCATTCTATTCTAATAACAAAGAAATGCCCATTTGGTTTCAGTAAATATGGGGGGAAAAACCCTTTTATTATGGTACAATTTAAGTTTTTTGGAACAAATTGTGACCAAAATGCCATGTCAGAATGTTTTCTGAAAGCTTTGTTCTTGAATAAAAATATTTCTCTTACTCAGTAGTGTGACTGTTTCTCCTATCATTAAAATGAGGTATGAAGCCAGAGAAGGATATCCTGTATCTCCTTTAATTTTTAATTTGGATTCAGATAGGTTGACAGGTTAGTTAGAAAATCTGCTGGCCATTATTTTAAATAAAACTTGGGATGAGTTGACATACTTTCCCTCAATTATGCTACTTTAATTTATTTTTCTTGAATCAATATTGACAATATTGATTATTATTATTATTAGTAATATATGATGTAGCTACAGTAAGCAGGAGACTACAATACAATATAGAGTATTAGTTTGGCATGCCAAGTTACCAGCCCTGTTATAAAATGCACTTGTGTGCTTCCCAAGGTGCACAACAAGAGCACAAGCTGGCTTGTATCAGAGAGAAAGGTGAACGGCTTTTCCTGCAGCAACACCTAAGCCCCCCCTCCCTTCCTGACACAGTCTCGTAAGTGGGCACCACAACCAGGAAGGTTCAGAGCCATTAGGAATCTGACTGCCTACACAGAGCACCACCAAAGTGGTATCTACCGCCTTGCATAGAACATGCTTTCAAACAGTTAGATGGACAGAAGTTGAGGTGAATGACAAGACCTCACCTTACCACACAGTGCTTGGGCTCAAATCGCCAGAGCTGAGACCATCTCCAGTATCATTAAGTAACTGAGCCACCACACGTCTACTGATTATTTAATATTGATACAAATAGAAATTTCTATAAATGCTGATTTATAATAACATAATATACTGTATGTATTCTATGTTATTCTGTATAGAGAGCCAGTGTAATGCAGTGCTTTAGGCACCAGGCTACAAACGGGAAGACAATGAGCTCTAGTTCCACTTTAGGCATGAAATCAGCTGGATGACTTTGTGTCAGTCACTCCCTCTCAGCTAGGAAATAGGCAAGAGCAATCAACTTCTGAAATCTTTCCAAGAAAGCTGAGGGACTAGTCTTGTAAGTTGTCAGCAATCAACACAGACCTGAAGGCACAAAAACACACATACACAAATATTCTGTAGACCATTTAGAATTATATAACCAAAAGTGGCATAGATTTATTTGTAATAAAAATAACAACAAAAACCAAAAAATAATAATACGTACTCCCATCAGTGCTTGTGGTGAAACTGTTGAGCAATGGTGAGACTGACACAGTTTATCAATTGCCAACTTCCATACCCACCGCGTGTAAATCCACTGAGCCATTATTTTTTTCAACCAAGCATTCTCTAGATGTGTTGGACCACAGTTCCTGCTGTCTCTAGCCAATGCATCTGCATTAGGGATGGCTACAGTAGGAGATTAAAGAATTTTATGGCAAACATGCCATTTTATTTTATTTTTGTGGCACACAGAAACAGCAAGGTACATAGCTAAACTCTATTAGGCAAATAATGCTCCACTGGATTAAGTCTTATTATACTGGCAATGACACCACCAGGGCCTGAAGTGCAAGTTAAAATAAAGAGACCTCATGCTACTGGCACTCATCATGCATCACTTCTTGACATGGGAGGCAGCAGTTCTAAAGCATATAATTTATTGCCTGTTTTATTCAAGGAATCCAGCATAAGTACCATGTGCTGTTCATTCGTCATCTTTCAGAGCACTACATTTCAATGGGCAAAATGTGCTTCTTCTAATAAATACTGATGGGTTTTGCGATTCCTGAATTAACATGCAAACCAGAACACATTTGTCTTTTTCACATTCCTTCAATTAAAGTCTCTTGATTTTTGTTAAAGACAAAATCAGGCACAATAGGAGAAAAGGGAAAACAGCAGCAAAGTTGCATCTATCAGGGAAGAGAATCTACAGGCATGTCTGCAAAATTTGTTGTCCATGAAAATGTTCATGAACATGCAATTTGTATGGACTTTAAAAAAACACATTAACAAGGTTCATCCTTCGCTAGTGAAATGCTTTTTCAGGATATGTCAAGTTAACGGTCCAGCAAAATGTATTCCACATGGAGAGTCACACTCTGTATGTGTTCACAAATAAACCCTCAGGCGAGAGAAAAACTTACTGGAATAACTGTTATATGAATTAACTGTACACTGAATGCATTGTCTATTTACATTATTTGCATTACCATAAAACTTACTAGTACACATTTCATAGTGAGATGTTCATATGCTACCATTTTCTCTAATGGACACAGACTTTTCAGTGGAGCTTCCAATATTTATTAATATTATTAGGCTATTAGGGGAGTTTTCCATTATTGTACCGCTCAGACTATTTTGTTCAAATCTAGCTTGCAGTTAAATTACATATAACCCTTCTATCAAAAAGGTAACAAATATGAAAATGAGGCTGCTTTCCACAGGATATTTCTAAATATGGGCTAAAATCTTGACATTTGCCACCCTTAAAAGTTCACCATAATGTTGCCAAATCCACATCACTGCAGGGAATCATAGGAAATTAAAACACCATGATTGCCATCTGAAGGTGTCACAAATACAAGAGAGTCTACTTGGTGGCACTTTGCCAAGGAAAAGTTAAAAACCAACCTTACTAGTATGTTTCCCCTCAGCCATGGAGACTTACATGCGTGAAAGCCATACAACTTTGTCAAACTGTGCTGCAATTATGGTGACAGAAGTAAGATTGAAGTAAGAAGTTAAGGTTGCAAGGCTGCTCTCAGACAGATTCAGGAGGTCCTAAGGTCTTGGTGCAAAAGAAACAAATGTTTTCAATTGCCAGAAGTGGCCATTTTTAGCTATTCTGTAATTCACTTTCCCAGTGATGCCTTCCTCCTTAGAGAATGGGCCAGTGATCTGGGCCTTAGGAGCATTGATTGTTATTATAATACATAGGGTGCAAATCCTCACATAAAGAAATACTGTTTTCATTTCTTTTGTAGGGACTCTGCAATGATTGTTCCTACCCAGTGGCAGAAACTCTCCCTCCCCCATACAATCTTGAAAAGAAACAGTGTCTTCTTGGACCTCACTCCCCTACCCTTGTATTTGCTAGTGGTTGATACTTCTTTCAGGTCAGCATCGTTATTGGGATTGCCCCGTGTTGTGGCAGCCAGTTCTAGCAACCGAGCCCTCATTTTAACACATGGAGTAAAGAAGGATTTCTTTAGAAAGAATGGTCCTAACTTGCCTGTCAGTCAGCTGACAGTATCAGCCATATCTCTGGTGGGGCCATTTGCATTGTTTTGCACGAGGTGCCCAAATATTGTTTCCAACATCATGGCAAGATTTTCCTGTTGAGATTGAATGTCCTTTTCAAAATGAAGTAATCAGTGAGAGACAACCTTTTGGTTCGGGGTGTGAAAAATTTAGAAAATGCCTAACTTAAGTTAAGTTAAGTTCCCGACCTGATCCCAAGCCACTAAGAAGGAGCCGGACGCGAAATTCTTTTTTGCTGTTTTATTTCATGGCCACAAGCAAAACCCACAAGGATTTGCTTGGCCGTGAAAAATGCAAAGGCAAGGGTGGGGAAAAGGTAAGCCTCAGCTTTTTATATTTTGCCGCGGCTTGAAATTCTGCACTTCCCATTGGCTGAAGAGCCAGCCAATGGGAACTGCCTATCTGACAGCCAATCGGCTGTCGTTTCCATTTCTGCCCTTACAGTCCGGAGTAAGGGCAACGTTTGTGCATGTGCAATACATTACACCCCTCCCCTCTTGGACGGGTTGTTCGAGATTGATCGATGGCGCATGCGTAGTCCTTGAGGTAAGCTGGGCGGTGCCTTACTCGAGTCGAATGGCGCAGGCTCACTTCATTTGAGCTGCCACCGCTGGCTGGAATGGATATGCTGGGGACCTCTTCTGTTCCCGGCAGCAGCTGCGGCAGTGGCGAAGACGGCTGCGGTTGCGGCAGGGCTGTCGGCGGCTGATGGGCCTCAGCAGCTGGTGCGACTGCAGAATAGGCCACCGGTAAGTGATGCATTGGTTCTTCTGTCTTTTTTTCATCTCCGGGGCTTTCGGGTTCTGTTCTGTCCAGGTCACTTTCTCTCGTTAGGCGCTCTCGCAGCTGGTCTATGTGCCTTCGCCAGGTGCGCCCGTCTGTTAATTTTATTTTGTATGATTTGGGCCTGGTTGACCTGCTTATGGTCCCAGGCAGCCATTTGGGTGGGCCTGGGTAGTTCCTGGCAAATACCCCCTCCCCTCTTAAGAAAGTTTGTATACCCGGGGGGGGGGGTATTGAGGGCTATGGGGGGGGGGTCATTTGGATGGACCCGGCTGAGGGGAATTTTAATTTTCCTCCCCATCAGCAGTTCAGCCGGGCTTCAGTTGGAGGTTGGCAAGGGGGTGGAATGTTGGGCGAATAAGAATGTGTTGATTTTCTGTTGTAAATTTCCTCCATGCATGCGGGCAAGTACTTCCTTGGTTGATCGAATGGCCCGTTCGGCTTTTCTGTTCGCCATGGGTCGGTGGGGCGCTGAGGTGGCGTGGCGGATGCCCAGGCTCGTGAGGAAGGATTTAAATTCTTCGGCCACAAATTGGGGGCCATTGTCCGAAACTAACACATCTGAGAGGCCATGCGTCACGAAAAGTTTTTGTAGTGCGGCGATTGTTGCTCCTGTGTTTATGGACCGCATTGGTAGGACTTTGGTCCACTTTGAGTGGGCGTCCATGATGATGAGCAACATGTGGCCCTGCACTGGTCCTGCGAAGTCAACATGGATGCGGGACCAGGGGTTCTGAGTGGCATCCCATTTGGAGATTGGGGCTGCCGGGGGGGCAGCATGTGTGATTTGGCATGGTTGGCACAACTTAGCTTTGGTTTCTATGTCCTTGTCCAGGTTTGGCCACCATACATAGCTTCTAGCTAAGGATTTCATTCTGACTATCCCCTGGTGGCCTTCGTGGATCATTTCTAAGATTTGTGACCATAATTTAGTGGGGATGATGACTCTGTGACCCCATAACAGGCAACCTCGGTGTGTGGATATTTCGGACTGCCTGACTTCGAATGGTCTGAATTGTTCTCCTCTTTTCTGGGTCGGCAAGCCTCTTAGTGCCCATTGTTGGAGGGTTGCGAGGTTTGGGTCTTTTGTTATGGCTTGTGCAATGGTATCTGCCATGATAGGGTTTCCGGGGATGTGCTCCAGGAGTAGAAGGGGCAACGTTGGGGCTGGGTCGATGTGGGAGGCCGATGCTGGAGAACGGCTGAGCGCATCCACATGGGCAATTTGGTTTCCTGGGTGGTATTCCAGTTTGTATGAATATGCGGCCAGAAATTCGATCCACCTGGTCATGCGGGGGGATAGGACTTGGAGGGTTTGTTCATTCCCCACGATGATGCCCAGCAGGGGTTTGTGGTCGGTTACAAGCATGAATTGGTGGCCATATAGTAGTCATGGAACTTTTTTACTCCCGCGACTGCTGCTAGGGCTTCCTTATCCAGCTGACTATAATTTCTTTCAGCCGCTGATAAGGTTCGGGAATAGAATGCGATTGGTGCTCTGCGGCCGCCTTGGAATACATGGCTTAGTACTGTGCCCACTCCATATGGGGAGGCATTGCAAGTCAATTGGACTGGGGTTGATTCTCTATACTGAACCAACGAGCTGTCTGATGAGATCAGGGATTTAACTGCCCGGAATGCCTTTTGTTCGATGTCTCCCCAAGTCCAAGGTGTTGTCTTGTTTAGGAGTTTGTGGAGGGGTTCCGCTACGGTGGCCTTATGCCTTAAAAACATGCTATAAAAGTTCAGTAGTCCTAAAAATGCTTGTAATTCTGTCTTGTTGGTTGGTGGGGGGGCATTTTGGATTGCTGCTGTCTTGCTATCGGTGGGGTGTATGCCCGATGAGTCTATTTTATACCCCAAAAATTCAACTGCCGGGATGCCAATTAAGCATTTTTTTTTATTTAATTTGAGACCTGCGCTTCTGAATCTTTGAAGGGTTGTCCTCAGCTTGCTGATGAGCTTGCGGTTGTCAGCGGCTGCTATCAGGATGTTGTCAAAATACGGGGTGACTCCAGGGATGCCCTGTAAGAGACGCTCCATTAGGGATTGGAATATTCTGGGGGCTGTGCTGATACCAAATTGTAAGCATGTGCACTTAAATGCCCCCCTATGCGTGACAATTGTTTGGGCTTCCGCTGTGTCTTCATCCACTGGCAGTTGCTGGTAAGCTTGCGCCAGGTCCAATTTTGCGAAGACTTTCCCTTGTCCCAGGGAATGGAGGAGATGTTGTATTACTGGGATCGGATATGCATTCCATTGAAGCGCCTTATTTACGGAGCACTTATAATCAGCACAAATTCTCAGAGACCCATCTGGTTTAATTGGGGTCACTATGGGGGTCTCCCACTTAGCATGATCTACAGGTACCAGTATGCCCTGAGCTATTAATTTGTCCAATTGCTCATCCACCTTGGGTTTGAGCACTAAGGGAACTCTACGGGGTTTTAATCGGATGGGTGGGACATTGGGGTCTAAACTAAATGATATTGGGGTCCCCTTATATTGTCCAAGCTCACCATTGAAGACATCCTCAAATTCGTTGATTATGGCATCGGCTGTGGTCGCCGTTGGGCCGATCTGTTTGATTTCTCCGATGCTCATCTTTAGCGTGCAGAACCAGTCTCTGCCCAGAAGCTTGGAGAATGATCTACCTGCGATGGTGAGGGGCAGGTATCCGGAAATGTCCCCGTGCGACACCCATATGCTGAGTTGGCCCAGGAGGGGGATGGGTTTCCCCTGGCAGTCTCGCAGGGCAGTCCGTGCTGGGGCTAGCTCCAACTCTTTAATTTCTGGCATTATTCCCTTGATGGTCTGCCACGACATGATTGTCACCGGTGAGCCGGAATCAATTTGAAACTCACACTCTTTTCCGCTGATGCTGACCTTGGTGCTGAATATGCCGAAATCTCCGCTTTCAGATGAAGTCTGTTGAATTTGCTCAAAAATGGTGTGGCAGTCGTCGAAAGGCTTCCGGGGGTTGTTGGCTGCCAATCTGTCACCGTTGGGGGGGGGGCTCCTGTAGGCCGTCCCCCTGGGACCTCGGGTGGTGGTCGATGCTGCTGGTAGGTTGATTGGTAGGGCTCGGCATGCTCTATGTATGTGCCCCTTCTTACCACAGTAGCTGCAAATGACATGCAGGAATGGGCAGCTTGCACGTGGGTGATAGCCATTGCACCCTGCGCATTGGGTTTGGCATGGTTTGGCGGCTATCTTGGGGTGCCTCGTGGTCCTTACTTGGTGGACGTCGCCATCTTGGTCATCCTCGAGGTCGTACTCTGCATCTTCCCCAAGGTCCGTCTGGAACACGCCATCTTGGTGTCTACCCCTGGGTGGGGGGTAGGTGGCTTCTGCAGCCAGCAGTTCCTCGATTGCCGATGCTAATGGGAGTGTTGCCCTTGTTGCCAGTCTCCTCTTGAGCTTCTTGTCGCGGAGGCCCATGATGAGCTTGTCCCTGATCAGGCAGTTGAGCTGTGATTCAAACTCACAGTCAGTTGCCAGGACTCTGAGGGCCGCTAAGAAATCTACGATCGATTCTCCCTCTTTCTGTACTCTGCTGTGGAAACTTATTCTCTGTGTCAATGTGGAAGGCTTAGGCGCATAATGTGCCTGTAGTCTTTTCTTGAGTTCTGATCAGTCTAAATCCCACACAGTTTGCGGGTTGGCTACTCCATTTGCCATCCATAGGACGTCTACCCCGCAGATGCTCAGAAAAATACCTTGTTTTTCGACGTCTGGTATGCCCGTCTGTTGAGTGCCGACGAGATAGCACTCGAATCGTTGCATAAATAGGTTCCATGTCTCTCTCTTTGGGTTGAATTCTCCGCCTGGGAATGGGCTGGTCGCGGGGTTTGTCGCGGTCGCTGCGGCTGTCGATGCGGTGGACATGATGGGTCTGTAGATCTGGGGAGATTCGGATGCAGTTGCTCTACAATCCCACCTTCGTCGCCAGTATTAAGTTCCCAACCCGATCCCAAGCAGTTAAGAAGGAGCCGGACGTGAAATTCTTTTTTGCTGTTTTATTTCATGGCCACAAGCAAAACCCACAAGGATTTGCTCAGCCATGGAAAATGCAAAGGCAAGGGTGGGGAAAAGGTAAGCCGCGGCTTTTTATATTTTGCCGCGGCTTGAAATTCTGCACTCCCCATTGGCTGAAGAGCCAGCCAATGGGGAGTGCCTATCTGACAGCCAATCGGCTGTTGTTTCCATTTCTGCCCTTACAGTCCGGAGTAAGGGCAACGTTTGCGCATGTGCGATACATTACAAACTCTGCTGGTATATCGCCCCTTCCCTCCCCAAATTCTTTATACATTCATATTTTTAAAAAATATAGTCCAGTCATATGTGTAATTCCCCAGGATCTGTTGTGCACTGCTTCCCTTCAGGCACTATTCTCTTTCTGTTGACAGGTCTGTGCGGCCTACCTGGTCACTTCAGGTTGCAAAGGGTCTTTATTCATGAAATGACTTTGGAGAATGCACTTCTGCAGCCTCCCAAACCATAGAAAAGCATGCCCAGTTCTCATAATTTTTCAGAGTTTCCAGAAGTCACGCAAGAGCTTAGGCTTGGATTTCTGGAGAAAATTCTGGAAAAAAAAATGGAGTGCTTTCAAGAATAAAGTTGAAAGATGTTTCCCTAGAAATAATAAGTTGGTGTGTGTTATTGAGTGCTGGTGTATCACCCAAAATGTAATGGCATGTCCCCTTTGACACGCATGTCACTGTTTACTGTAGGCTTTTAGGTAGTAATGCGAAAACATCTCTTTTAAGACATTTCCCCCCCTTGCTCTGCTTTCTATTCTGGAGATTACTCATTTTTAATCCTTCTGAGGATTGCTTACTTTGCCATAATGCCTATCTTTCATAGGTTACATGCCCTTATTTACTTAGGCGTACATGCTTTGCTGAGTTTTACGTGTATCAATAGCTCCGTTCGTGTGCTGCTGGAGCAAAAGAGTGACAGAGATGCATGTCTTCAGCCCTGTCCCCCGAGAAATGTCATTCCTCTCAGATCCTCCCCTTCTGAAGATTAACTCCCACAGCATGGGGCTTTTTCTGATCTATGGTGGCTCTTCCGTGTGATTTAGAGTCAGGATGTTTGGAATTGGCACTTGCTAAACCATTTGTCAGATGTGCAGAGTTTCTTTCCAGAAATAGTTATTTTAATTTAAAGCGACAAAGAAAAAAAAGGAGGTAGGGAGGATGACCCAACCCTGAAGGAGAGATTGTTTTAACATAAAATGGCAAAAAGCTAAAGCCAGGCAGTTAGGAAGCCTTCTCTAATGAAGAGTTGCTATATTTAGCAGGTGGTTAACATTTAGGAAATTTGTAGGCCAAACCTTTCCAGCACTTAAATTGCCAGCACTTAAAAATGTAGTACAGCTTTGAGGAAAATGATGTTTTCCTAAAAATAATAAGTAGATCTGCTTCTGAGGTGCCTCCATTTCCCCAAAAGATTTGAGAAGAACAGATGTAAAATCACAGTCATTCTCATTAAAATGTAACATTATGGCATCTCCTCATGCTGAGGCAGAAAACCCAGCCTTGGCAATGACAAGCTACAGACTTCGGTGGTCTTATTTTGCCTCTCACCATGAGAATGAAGAACATGCTCATAGATGTAGAGACACAAATGATAACCAAAAAGAATGAACAACAATAACTTCAAGAGCCTTTAAACAATCTAATCAGAGGTGAAATTCAGCCGGTTCTAGTAGGTTCAATAGAACCTGTAGTAAATTTTCTAAGCACTTTGGAGAACCGGTTGTTAGAAGAAATCTCCTTTTGGTTTTTTTTCCATTTTACAGGGTTAACCCTGTAAGGAAGGCAGGAAAAAAAACATTCTGGTGTTGTTTCTAGCCTAATCTTTATTGCCCT
>JAEANM010011345.1:0-15317 GCA_017656035.1 Myanophis thanlyinensis | reverse complement strand
ATAGTTGAGGTCTACTTATGATGCCAATTACAGGCCTCTCTCATCTTTTTAAGTGGGAGAAATTGCACAATTGGTGGTTGATTAAATACTTTTTTGCCCCACTGTATAATAAGAGCCCTTGAAATGGATGTCATGGCATCACCAGACACAGTGAGGAATGCTCCGTCCCTGTTCTGCATATTTACCTGCCTGTGGGCTTTGGAGGGAGCTAAAAAAATCACCCTGGAGGGGTGATAAATCAAAGGAGGCCATCCAGTGAGGTCAGGGAGAGCACACAACCCTCCTGGTGTACCTCTGGACATAAAATCCTCTAAACCGCAGCAGGAAGAAGAGGCACCAAAGACGGCTGCTATGAAGCTGTGACAATCATGACCAGCTAAGCATGGTGCAGGAGGAGTTTGAACAGTGTTTCAACTGGGTGAGAAGAAATCCTTTCCTATGTTAAATCTGCAATCCCAAGAGACCATCTAAAAATAAAGTTGTCTCCAAAGCACTTTGAAAATGACAGTGAAGCATCCCAGGGAGAAAAAAAAAGGGGGGGGGGAATGCTTTACAACGAAATATTTAAAGGGGAAGGCATCACTTGATTATTTAAGCAGAGAAATTTGGACTTTATAACTTGGAGAGGTATCACTCTGGATAGGTATTTTGATGCCAGAATTATGGATTGAACAACCTTTTTAACAAAAACTGAGCACTGGAAAAAATAGATTCAGAATACTGAATTTTTCAATATTAGGAACCTGAACTAAAAGTGCCATTTGCTGATGGAAAGAGCTTATTGTACTTGTAACTAGAGTGAAAAGTGAAGAGAATTATCAAAATGGACTAAAACAAGTAAAAAATTGCTCAAAATTTGCTGTGGAACTGGACAAAAGAATAAGATATTTGAGACGACTAAAATTTGAGTATACGGTTGTTGGATCAACATAGAAGAGAAGCATAGAAAAATATGTGGGATATTCCACCAAAAATATTGGGATGGGATGGAGTTGTTATTGCAAGAAATAAAGGAGAAGATTAGAATAAAAAAATATTACCATAAGAGAAGTTAAAGAGGGATTGGAGAATCAGAAAGTTCCATTTGAAGAGGAGGTAGAAATAAGAGCAGACATTTTGGAAATCAAACAAAGGAAAAGGAAAAAGAAGGGTAAAAATGTAAAGTAGGCAATCAACAAAGAAAAGAAATAGAGATAGAAATATAGACAGAAATAGAAATATAGACAGAAAGGCGAATTATGGGAGACAAACAAAAAAAGAATATAGAACATTAAGGAGAGTTAGGGACAATGGATAGAAAGGAATTTTTTGTTTCCTCTATTTAAAAAAATAGTGACAGCAGTGGTGTAATTTAAACTTTTAAACTAGAGGAAGGTTAGATAAAAGGGGAACAATATAAATAGTAGTTGGATGTATAATAGGGAGATGTATACCCTGAGAATTATAGAACATATGAAAGATTATACAGGTGACGATTGATATATTTGTAACAAGATTTATGAAATGTAATATGGTGATTGAACTTTGTAAAAATTAGGATTACATATTGAATAACCAAATAATTAAGAAGTATAAACTGAAGGATTATTGGTTAAACAATGGAACATTGTATTCATATATAAAAATTCTGTCATATTGGGAAGTTAGGTAAGATTAGTAATTGTAATAATATGTGATCAATATTATATACTAAATTGACACTCAATTACTGTGCTGTTTATACAAGGATATGTATGATGATATCTTCTGTTAATATTTGTTAACCATAAGTGTTACTTTAGAGATTTTTGTGCACCCTGTTATATATGATTTGATGAAGGATATATGAGATCATGTAAAAAACGAAAAATAAAAAAATGACAAAAATAAGAGCCCTTGAAATAATGCATTAGGATAAGACTGAGAAACTGAAAGAAACAATCAATGATTAACTAGTGTAAACAGATAATGTCTGTAAGTGTTATTAAGCATAGCATATTAATAAATCCCAATGTTTGAGGAATATATCAAGGGGGAAAAGTCAGTAATTACAAAAGGGGGAATTGTTTAGAAACAGTTACATACAAATTAACAAATTAATGTGAACTGCTGAATTAGTACCACAAACAGAGGTTTTATTTTAAGAGAAACAATATTAGGAAGAAGTCACATGTTAATTGGTAATTGGCAGTCATTTGCCTACTTTCTATTCAAGTTGTACACTAAGGGCAGCTGTGCAAGTTAGTGCCTACTGAAATCAAAGAGTTGTTCTTCTCAGCCAACAGACAGTTTACTTTTTCATATTTAAAGGAACTCAAGAAAGCCTTCCAGGATCTAGAATTTTACATTAGCTATAACTAAATGACTAGCAGGTGGCTTTGTGCACAGAAAAGCAAGGGCAAATATTAACCAATAATTTATGCTATTCTCTATAGCATATTCCAGGAAATATAGGGTTTTCCACAAACAAATTATTTCATAATGCAAAAAGGAACAAAAAAAAAAACTACATCCCAAATTCTTATAAGGATTTCTGTTATAATAAATAGATTTGGAAGCACATATGCTATGCAAAATTATGTCATTTTATTTAGCATAAGGCTGGGGAATTTATACATATAGCCATAGCTAGCTCCTGCTGTGATAAACTGCTACAGTAAATATATTCATTTCCTTATCCTAGATAAACTACGTATTGCTTAGCCTCAGATCAAGTTTTTTTTTAATTTCTCAAAACATTCAGTTCTTTTGTTAAAATTCTTAAAATATGCCTTGCTGCTGCTATAGAATAATTGAGAAATTGGTCTCTGAACTAAAGTTAGAACCAAAAAGATTTTCTGAGGTTGTCTGCAAACTGTTTACTTCATTTTAGAGTGACTACCAAGACAATTCTTTTACATAAATTGGAGAAATGTGCATCTGATCATCCTTAGATGGGTTACTTGGATTACTTGATCTGCATACAAATGGATCCAACATCTATGCCATCATGGAAAGTACCTAGAAATGTGGAGTATATTAACATTTTTATAGAGAAAGTTCATCTCATTCATTTCTTCCTTTTCTCTGAACTCACTCTTTATCTTTTACTAAGTAGTAGGGGATCTCTGAATATTTATCTTTTCATCAGACTTCATCATATATGTGTTTAAACTAATACAGTGCTATGTGACTATTAAGCTGTCTCACTGAGTAGATTAGTACAGGTCAAAATGTGCTTTGTTCTCTTTTTTGGCTTTCTGTATACTAAAAGTCTCGTTTTCTTGGCAGAATTCTAGAGCAATATTAAATTTGTCAGAACTGTAACTCCTATTGACTTAACTAATCAGTTATATTGTAACTGAAGCTAAGTTATAATTTTTCAATACTCAGATAAGTGGGCATCAGGTATCAGTAGCAAAGAAAAGCAAATGATGAAGAGATGTGCCTGTACTGTGACATATACAGTATTTTGTTATTTTTGCATTACAATGGTTAGAAGAGCTGTGGTGCCACAGTGTTTAGAATTTCATTCTACTTTAATTTTAAAACAAGCAAGTATATATTCTGTTTAACGCCTGAATCATTTTTAAGTCAGAAAATTTGTAAAGAAAATCTAATTTTATGTTTTCTTTCTATTTGAGTGACTTTTGTTTTCAATTATTTACCCCCTCTGAAATATGACAATCCTGAAATATCTGACTTAAAAACAAAATCCTATTATACTTCCATAAAAACATTTGTGTTCAGAAGTCCTTATATTCTTACTAAGTACAGAAATACCTGTCATTTTAACTGACTGTTTTATGAATAATGGATTTCTGTCTATAACTATCAATCCAGAATGGGTAGCATAAATGCTTCCTAATGCAAGAAATTCATTAGAGTATGAAGTAGCTTGTAAGAGTTTAAAAATGCTTTAAACAGTTGTGATTTTCTTTCATTATTTTAAAGGTGTATCTGAAAACATACTCATTGTCTTCTTCTTCTTTTGGCTGTTCTTGTTAGGAGTCGCCACACCATCTGTTTCCACCTAGTCATTGTATTGCCCTAAATTTTAAAAGTGCTTAAACTAACAGATAGGTTAGTATTGTAAGAACCCTGTGGACTAATTGCAATAATGTTTCCTTTTCACTGAAATCAAAATAATTTTATATGGTGATGTATCTCCATTTAACTTAAGAAGAAATCTATTTTAAATAATTAAATATCTGCACATAGTATATTTGATTATCATTACATTTATTAACATAATGTTCTATGTGAATTGAAGCACTATTGCTGAAGCAGGACTAAGAGTAAATAATTCAGGGGGTTGTCCAACAAGAAGAAAACTTTAAAAATATACTGGCTGATAAGTGTTCACCTCAGGCCTTATTAATTTAGAACTAAAAAGAGAAAGGGTTACCACTGGAAATGCACAAAACAAGTAAAAGGTAGAGAACCCTGAATTTAAGGCAACTCTGTCCTGAAATCAAAAATAATCAGAAAAAAAATCCCCCAAAGATAAAACAATTATCTATTTCCATGACACTGAACTAAAGTGTCCTCCATATATGCCGCTTGGGCTGTTCCCCTGTGCTTCCATAACACCTTCTTTAGGGAGCCATTTTCCTTCTGCTAGTCCTTAAGGAAAGCTCTTAGTTGTACTCTGTTGGATTCACTCTATTTTGTTTTTATTTATCGGATTTTATACTGTCTGACTTCCCAACAACTCTGGGTGTCTCATGACAACTAAAACAAGGAGAAACAATAAAACCAATTACAAAGATAAAAGAGGATGAGAACAACATACCAGTTGGGAATGAAACAAGAGGATGTTACTCTGCTTCACCAAAGGCGTAGTTATAATGTGAGGTGTGAGAATAACCTTGAAGAACAAAAGGAAGAGCTGCAACCAAGGCAACAGTCATATAAAAGAAATTGGAGTCCAGGGGAAAAATGTAATTTGAGAAAGCATTTCAGCCAAGACCTTCCCGAGTTCTTTTGAAGCTAAAGGGTGGGAGGGGCAACACATTCAGACTTTAAAAATTCTATTAATGTAATGTAATGTAAAAAAAATAGTGTTGCAATTTATGGCTACAGTTTCCTAGTCTGGTCTACCTTCAAGGGCTGACACTAGCTGAAGAGCCATGCTTTTAGTCTTTTTAGCCGGGGGAGGGGGTAATGTAGATCTGGGGGGGGGGATCTCTAGATTTTCAACATAATATACATGCACACTTTAAACCAAAAATACACTAAGGGAGAACCTTGTCCACCCTAAGGATAAAACACAAACTGGGAAATGAGATATGCAGTACAATGCAGTGAAACGTGTACTGATCCGTACATTGGAAAAAGAAAACAACCACTTCACAAACACATGGCACACAACAGGAGAAAAAAACCCCATCAGGACAAGATTCAGAAGTCCATCTGAATTTAAAAGACAAAGGTCACTATGCTGAAGACAGGAAATCCACATTCTGGACAGATAGGACTACTGGTTGGAATGAGGGGGTCAAAGAGCCCATTTATGTTAAAATTGAACAGCCCTCTATCATTCTTAGGGGGAGTGATACTGTTTTATTGTGAGCAAAAGACGAGACAGAGGCGCTTCGGTTCTTTAAACAGGGTCTTCTTTATTTCATACACGTTCCAGTCACTCCAAGCAAGATAGAAAATAAACGAACAAGACAGCTCTTTATACTTTAGCCTTGGTGCGTCTGAACCAATCAGAGAGCAGGATTCTCCCACTCTCTGAGTTCTTCCTGCCAAAGCTCCACTCCTTAACACTTCCATATATGGATATACTACACCCCTCCCTTCCTAGAACAAGCTAACCAATCACCTCGTGACGTAGTCATGTAAGTAACCAGGGCATTGCTGGACCCTACTGGACCTGCGCACCTCATTCTCTCCTGTGGCAGCGACCTGTAAGGACGGGTCTGCTGCCACCTCTGGCCCAACCCCCGGAACTTTCAGGAACTTTGTTTCGGGCGCAGCTGGGCCCAACGCTGATGAGGCATCGCTGGAACAATCCGGAGCTTCAGTTAAGTGAGGGGTTTCAGGGTCTTGGGTTGGCAATGTCCCTTGGTCCCATTGTAGATCCCCTTCTGATTTTTCCACTCATTTATGGACTTGGTCCCAGTGTCTTTTCCACACTTGGCCGTCTTGAACCTGTAATAGATAAGACCGGGGACCTGTAATAGCCGTGATTTCTCCCGGTACCCACAATGGGCCCTCTGCATAATTTCTTGCATAGATTCTATCCCCAATTCCAAATTCTTTATGCTTATTTGCCTCCACTGAAACTTTTTCTTTTATGTAGTTGGGGTGAATTCTATCTAACTTATTCCTCAGCCTCTGGCCCATTAATAGCTTAGCCGGACTCTTTCCCATTTTTGAGTTGGGGGTGACATGTTGTACCAAAAGTAATGCATCAATTTTGTGTTGCCAATCCCCTTCCCCCATACGTTTTAAAGCACTTTTAGCTAACTTCACCATAATTTCTGTTTGACCATTGCTCTGAGCGTGATACGGGGTGACTAGGGCATGTCTGATTCCCTGTTTGGCCAAATACATTTCAAAAGTGTTCATGATGAACTGGGGCCTGTTGTCCGAGACCAATACATCTGGGAGTCCATGGGTGGCAAACAGACGCCTTAATGCTCTAATGGTGGCTTCAGAAGTAGTGGAATTCATCCGTACGATTTCCAACCATTTGGAAAACGCATCCACAACTATTAGGAAGGTTTGACCCTACATAGGCCCAGCAAAGTCTATATGAATGCGGGTCCATGGTCTCTGCGGAGCTTCCCATTCCCTGTAAGGGGCAGCAGGGGGATTTGGTCTGGAATCCTGACATGGGGAGCAGGTAGCCACCCATCTCTCTATAGCCTCATCCATCTTAGGCCACCAGGCGTAGCTCCTGGCTAGCGCTTTCATTTTAACCACCCCAGGGTGCCCTTCATGTAACAAAGTCAATATGTTATTTCGTAATACAGTTGGAATAATTACCCGGTCCCCCCATAACACACAACCCTTCAATAGGGATAGTTCGTGGCGTCTCAACCAGTATGGTCATAGTTCCTCTTTTACTGGTGAGTCTGGACACGCCCTCCCCACCCAGCATGAAACTTGTGCTAATAGTTTATCTTTGGAAGTTGCTTTGCCAATATCTAATGCAGTCAAAATGCTGGGGGTGAAATGTTCGATGAACAGGATAACGTCCGCAGGGGCTGGGTCCTCAACGGGGGTGGGCAGTGGGCATCTGTTCAATGCGTCCGCATGTGCCAGAGTCTTCCCGGGTCAATGTTGCAATGTGTAATTGTAGGCTGCCAAGAAAACTGTCCACCTCGTAAAGCGTAGCGACAGGATGGGGGGGTCGGTTTGTCTCCTGCCAAAATGCCTAACAGCGGCTTGTGGTCAGTTATCAGCATAAAGTGTCTCCCATAGAGGTATTCGTGAAAACGTTTGACCCTAGTGACTAGAGCCAAAGCCTCTTTGTCGATTTGACTGTAGTTCCATTCGGCTGGGGCTAGCATTCTAGAGTAATATGCAATGGGGGCTTCTTTCCCATTGGGCAGTACATGGCTTAGGACAGCCCCCACCCCAAATGGAGATGCATCACATGCTAATGTTAGGGGCAGAGTGGCATTGTATTGCACCAGCACTTTGTTAGATAACAACAGGTTTTTGACAGCTTAGAAAGCCCTCATTTCTTTCTGGCCCCACACCCACGTGGCCTTTTTTCCTAATAAGCGGTGTAATGGTTCAGCAACGGAGGCTTTATGGGGCAAGAATACGTTGTAAAAGTTAAGTAGCCCCAAAAAGGCTTGCAGTTCAGCCTGATTTTTGGGTGTGGGCGTGTTTTGCACTGCTTCAATTTTAGATTTAATTGGGTGTATGCCAGATGCGTTTATTAGGAATCCCAGGAATTCAACCTGGGATTTGCCTATTTGACATTTGTCCCGTTTGAGGCGGAGACCTGCGTCCTGTAGTTTAGAAAAGATGCTTCGCAGTCTCAGCTCTAATTCTCTTTCAGATGACGCTGATATTAGTATATTGTCAAAATATGGCAGTACCCCTGGTAAACCTGCTAGAAGGCACTCCATTAGATTTTGGAATAACCCCGGGGCCACGCTTACCCCGAATTGTAACCGGTTGAATTTAAATGTGCCCCAGTGTGTGACAATTGTTTGGGCTTCTGCTGTTTCCACGCATACTGGCAATTGCTGATATGGCTGGGCAAGGTCCAATTTTGCAAATATTTTTCCCTTGCCCAGCTGGTGCAATAGATGCTGTACCACGGGGTAAGCATGGGGTAAGCACTCTATTGCATCGCTTTGTTCAAGGTACACTTATAGTCAGCACATACGCAGACAGAACCATCTGGCTTCACGGGGGTCACTATTGGGATCTCCCAGGTTGCATGATCAACTAGTTCTAAGATGCCCTATTTTAGTAATTTATCAATTTGTTCATCTATTTTGCTCTTAAGCGCAAATGGGACCCACCTGGGCTTAAGTCTTATCGGTGTGACATTTGGGTTTAAATTAAATGAAATGGGTTTCCCTCTATACTTGCCCAACCCATCGGCAAACAGTTCTGCGAATTCCTCCAGCAGTCTGTCAATTCTCTCCATTGATGCTGTCAGGCGGATCTTATTCACTCCCCTGATGTGAAGTCCCAGGGCTTGGAACCATTCGAGCCCTAATAAGCTGGGTAGGGCTCCTTCGACAACAGTCAGCTCTAGTGGTCCTTTGAACTTTTAAAATTCTACTTGGACTGTTTTTCTTCCTGCGACGTGAATTCGTCTCCCTTGGTAATCATTTATGATTGATGTCTGTGGCTTCAAGTGTTTCTTTTGTATATGCGGCAACATGTGCTGCAATGTTCTCCATGCTATTATCGTCAGGGCTGATCCTGTGTCCACTTCCATCTCACATGGGCTTCCTTCTATCCTGATTGTCACCTTTATCTTTTTGGTGCCTTGTTTGTTGTTCAGGCAGACTCTAATTTGGTTCGTTTTTTGTTTGGGTCTCCAATTACCCTTCTTCCTGTTGAATTCTCCCTCGGTCTCTCGTGGCTTGCTAAGGTGTCTTTCAGATAGTGCTGTTGGCAACACACGTGCGCCAAATGGCCTTTCTTTTCACAATGGCGACATATTGCGTCTTTGAATCTGCAATCTGTGCGGGGATGTTTTCCCCTGCATCCAGAACAAATTCCTCCGTCCCAACGCTTTGTTGGTTGTTTGATATCTGTTCGATGGACCTCTTCTTCTCTGCTCTAGTCATCGCTGCTTCCTTCGCTCAGTCTATGTATGCTTCCCACTCTTTTTGATTTTGGCGGGCTTTCACTTCCCACCATTTTCTGTGGTTGCCTAATTGATGCTGCTGACTTTCGTGAGCACTCAGCAGCTCTTGCGATGCTTACAGCCATTGGCCATGTTAGATTTGGCTTGGCTAACAGCTTTTGTTGCAGGTTGAGGTCTCGTACTCCACAAACCAATTGGTCAGTCAGTCTGTCTTCTAGATCATTGAATTCGCATTGCTCAGCAGCCATGCGCAGCTCAGCAATGTAGTCATTTACCGATTCTCCTTCTTTTTGACTTCGCTTGTTGAACTGGTATCTCAATACTGTTTGGGAAGGAGCCGGCTCAAAATGTTCTTTTAACATTGCTTGCAGTCTCGCCCACGGCATGGAGTCAAATGGAACAGGGGCTGCAAGGGCTTTTGCGAGACGTAGCACTTTCTGTCCGCAATAGCCTATAAACATAACCCGCTTCCGCTCATCGCTCACCTCTCCTAAGTTGTTTGCTACTAGGAAGCTGCAAAATCTGATCATAAACGATTCCCAGTCTTTGGCGCTGGGATCGAACGGAGCCGGGGGAACATGGGCTGCCATTCCCTTTTCGATCTTCTGGAGCCTATTCTGGTTAAGCACCTTTCATTGTCTCTGAATACCATCCTCGTCGCCAGTGTTTTATTGTGGGCAAAAGACGAGACAGAGGCGCTTCGGTTCTTTAAACAGGGTCTTCTTTATTTCATACATGTTCCAGTCACTCCAAGCAAGATAGAAAATAAATGAACAAGACAGCTCTTTATACTTTAGCCTTGGCGCGTCTGAACCAATCAGAGAGCAGGATTCTCCCGCTCTCTGAGTTCTTCCCGCCAAAGCTCCACTCCTTAACACTTCCATATATGAATATACTACAGATACGATATTACTTATTCTTGTTTACAACACAGTCCCTTCAGCAGGAAGGTTCCACACCCATTTGCACTATTCAGGTGACCCTGAGGGCACCTGCAAACTTCAAAGTGGCCCCATGACTCTCAGAAAGAGTGCTAACAACCAGATGACTGTGACATAGGAATATGAAGGAATATGAATCCTTCGATCCTCCATCAGTCAATCAGAACTGAAGAAGCTTCTTGGATGAGAAATAAAATGTTTTCAAGGAAAAACAAAATGCTGTTGCCTTTTGAAAAAGCACTTTTGGGACAATCTTGGGAGAACCTCATTTCAGAGGGCAGGTACTGTAAAAGGAAAGAAGTGTTTTGGGGGTCCTGATAGATTGCATTATTTAACTGAAGGAACCCTGCAAGATTGAATAGCCTGGGCAGTTACTATGGGAAAAGATGGTTCCTACAATGCACAATATTTCCTATATGTGGACAAGCAGAATATTATGTACTTACCAATATTTTCATAAAGATTTAATACATTTTGTTTATCAGGGAAAATACTTACAACAAATCTTGCTCATCTTTTATATGTCATTATTGAATCTGAAATGTTGAAATTATTTATACTGTAATTCCATTATTAATTCTGCAGTATGTGGTTAAAATGTGTCTCTACGGTGAACTTTTGATACATTTCTTTGACTTAAAAATGAAGGCAAGTCACCAATACAATAATATTTCTTCTTATCCTGCTTTTTAAGCTCAACACAGGACAAGATCACAAGAAGTTTGACACATGACAAAAGGAACATGCAGTATGTGTTTAAAAAATAAACAAACACTAGATAGTCAGAAACTTTGATCATAGTTTACACCAAACAGAAGCATCATAGTTTATTGATCTTGAAATCCTCAGAATAAAATAAAATTATTATTATTTACTTCTTTTATTTGTCTCTTTATAATCTTCCAGGAAAATCTCAACACGAAGAATAACTTTTCCAAACAGTGGTGCATTGCATTACTTACTGGATACCTTTCCTAGTGATAGCTTTCAAACTCTACAGATTACCAAGTGTTGTAATAGAAGCACTTCATATCCATTATAAGGAAATAATTTCAAAATATTATGGCCGTCCCTTCCCTTATTTCGTTGTCTTATTTGGGAGAATTAATAATTTTGGTTATTTTCCAAAAGATGAATAAGGGAAAAATACTTCAGGAGCTTTCATGAATAATCTTCCTCTTCCCCCTCCTGCTCTTCCCCTTCTCTTCCTCCACGCATACATACAATATCATACAGCCACACTTACACAATGACAGCTTCAGATAACATCTCAGTTCCTTCATTCCTTTTCAAATGTTTTTGTCTAGATTTAGTATATAAGTAATCCTTGATTTACAACCACAATTAGGACTTCATACAATCATTGAGACATCACGTGACTCAACCCTAGTTTCCAACTATTTTCAGCAAGGTCATTAAGTGAATGACTGCAGTCGTTAAGTAAACCACATGATTAAGCAAATCCAGCTTCCCCAATTGATGCTTGTTGGTAACTGGCTGGTAAGGTCACAAATTATGATCATGTGATCACGTGTTCCTGAAAATGTTCATAAATGTGAGCCAGGAGCCAAGCAGCCTAACTGAGATCACATGACTGCAAGGATGGAGCAAAGACAAGTCAGAAATCACTCTCTCTTGAAATCATTGCAACTTTGAACCATTATTAAATGAATGGCTGTATAGATGCTTTAATTAAAATGTCTACATCTCCTAAAATTCAGATTTTAGATGAATAGGACAATATTATGTAGAATGCCTTGGTTCGAAGCCTGAAAACCACATAAATAAGGTTGAAACAATAGTTCTAAAACCAATAAATTAGTCACTGTCCATTTGCTACTGAACCTGTAATGTTAGGTCTTTCCTTCAGTTCTCAATACCGACTAAAGACCAAAACATTAGATTAACATTTGAAATCACATTAGGCAAATAATTTATCACTGAAAAACATGTAAATGACTGAACTCAATAAACCAGAGGCACAGTGCACTTTGAAAATAGAATACAAAACCATTTTCTTGCTGTTAATAATGTATAGATTATTTATGGTGGCATAAGAAATAGTCTCATAATTTACACATATACTCACCATTCCGACTTTCTTCATCAATTGGAACTATTGTTGCTGGAGGTCCTGCCCGGGCCAACTTGCAGTCTATAAATATAAAAATAAGAGTTATTCTATGTGCCATAAATTTTGGCATATAAAACAAAATTTGTTGGTAATCATTTTAACAGGTACGGTGATTATAGTTGTAAAACAATCTGTGTTCAGTGCTATCCACTTCCATAATGTTAAGTCAGATTTTACCTGACTCTTAATTATGACTACATATAACAAAGTTTTTCTTTAGAAAACTTTATCCAGGAATATTTTTTTTCTTCAAATCCAATGTGCATTGTTTAACTAAGATTTGCTTCTTAAATTTCATATGTTTGGATCATATCCACAAACACAAGGCCTTTACCATAACACAACACAATAAAAATCATTGTTTTGTTTTTAATCATGTCTTGTGCTAAACAGAAACTAGTGTGTAACAGAGGGTTTTTCTAGACAGAGATAATATGATGGCAATTTAAACCACAATAAAAACAGAAAAAAAAACTGATTACAGAAATAAATCATAATTAAAGCTTCATAGAAGAAAGACACATAATTGAAATTTAATTGCAGCACAAGGCTCTAATTAGAGTCAATAGAATTTCAACAAAGTTTTAAAAACGAGCCACAGTGAAAAACAGACAAGCAATTTTCAGGAAGTTTCACAGTTGGCCTTCTTACCCTCATACTGCCAGTCTGCAAGGAAGTTAAGAGTCATCAGTGGAAGCAAAGCAAAATAATGAAAGAAAATAAGTAAGATTTTGTTATGGTTTATTGCATTTTTTAAAAAAAGCATGTATAAAGCAGTAAAAGTAGAGAACTGAGGTAAAAGTGTAACAGTACAAACCAATTGTACCAATAAGTACAATTATTTCTTGTTACACTACACTAGTAGTAATTGGAAGTATCCTCAAATGGAAAAAGGGGAAAAGTTACCCATAACAAAATAGGTTTAAGATAAATCACCAGATGCCTTTAAAATATCTGAAAATAGAACTGACATCTAACAACAGAAAGAAAAATTAAGTCAACAATTCTTTGAGGAAATGAAATAGAAATTTCTCATTAAAATATCAAGAGAATTCACCAACATCTTTCAAGTTAATGAAGGATACAACACATAATTAGTCAGGTTTCTTCAAAGTGACTTAATCATAAATATTACTTCATGACTGAGCCTAATAATTGTATTTCAATATGCAAAATGGGGTTAATTTTCAGACAGAGTGATTTCAAATTAAAAGTTTTGTTTGTCTTGAGCTGTTTTAGAGAGTTTTCATGTTTTGAAAACAATCTGGAATTATCAAGTTAAAAAGAAAAGATTTCTGTTAATGAAGAAAAGATGGTGATTTTTGGTTGCAACTTTTTGAGAAACATCCCTTATTATCCTGGGGCTACCCAACTCTCTGAACTAATTTTAGACATACAAAAATACTCAGTTTCATAACTGAAAAGGCATTTGATAGTGATTTCATAATGCATTCTGGAGATTCAGTATCAATTTCCTACAGTTGAAAACACACATCATTATAACAAATCATTAATGAAGATAGGCTTTATACAACATTCACCCTTTATGCCTGCATACATATTGTTTGCATGTAGGAAGTTTTATTTTCATCCCTTGCAAGATTCTGTTTACAAAATAAGTTTCAAGAAACACTGCAGCCTTTATTCCAATGGATAAACCTGGATTGCCTCAATTCCATACAAGATACATTTAATGTTCAAAAGAACCTTGGGGTTTTGAATTAGATTTTACAAGCCAGTGATCATTGAAATATATACCTGTATATTGCTTGTGTTGAAAAAATATAAAGCTATCACTTTCAACAACTGTAATATTTTTATGGAAAACATTCATGCTTTCTTTTTTCTCCCTCATTCATGTTTTAAATTTAAAAATATTTGTGTATATCCCATCTGTTCTTTAATAATAGTGCTTCTAAGCACTATCATTAAAGACATCGAGGTCTATTTTATTGCAGCCTTGCTCTCATTGTCAAAAGTAAATTGATCAGGAATAACCATAGTGATCTTCATGGATGAGTGGGATATAGCTATTATATGCCTACAAGTCTTAATGGATATCAGAACTCTTTATATAACTATAAGTCATGTCAACTTTATTATTTATGTATATTTGTATTACTAGAAACTAGAGAACCAGTTTGGTGTAGTGGTTAAGGCATCAGGATAGAAACTGGGAAATCGTGAGTTTTAGTTCCACCTTAGGCACAAAGCCAGCTGGGTGACCTTGGGCCAGTCACTTTCTCTCAGTCCTAGGAAAAAGCAATGGCAAAACATTTCTGAAAAACATTGTTTCAGATGGTTTCTGAGAATCAGACATGATTGAACAAAAGAAAAATATTTCCATTGCACTGAAATCCCGGTGGTTCACAAAAGTTACAATAGTAGTTAACACAAACATGACTATCACAATTAATCCCCAATATATATGATGAAGCATAAAGTATTATCTGTGACTTTATATGCCTCACTTCAGAAAATGTCACACCCAAAATGTCTTCTTGAAGAACTCAATTTTCTGCTACATTCATAAGGAAGCTAACACAAGAACCTAACTTAATTTCCATGTGGGGGATATTACACAGGGCTGCCATTGCCACTAAAAACTCAGATAAATTTATATAGCTACTCAGTACAATCCATTTTACTAACTGGTAAGATAAATGAAAAAAATGGAGGAAGGAGTACTATATCCACTGCATCTTCTTCTTCTTCCTCTTTTGGTTGTTCCCATTAGGGGTCGCCACAGCAAATCATCTATTTCCACTTAACTCTATCCTCGGCATCCTCTACTCTCATCCCAATTAACTTCATATCCTCTTAGCACATCCATATATCTCCTCTTTGGCTTTCCTTTTGACTTCTTGCTAACATCCTTCCACCAATATAACCACTCTCCCTCCTCTGCTCATGTCCAAACCATCTCAATCTGGCCTCTCTGACCTTGTCTCCAAAACAGCTGACCTGAGCTGTCCCTCTGATGTGC
>JAEANM010011344.1:0-15318 GCA_017656035.1 Myanophis thanlyinensis | reverse complement strand
TGCGTGTATGTGTGCATGTGTGCATGTGTGGGTGGGTAATCCTTCCCCCTTTTCCTCTTACACACATACGTACATCTACACCAAAGCAAGGTTCCTGCTAACATGGACTTGAAGACTTGCTTTTGATACCCTGGGATGTCTACCCACATGCTTTTTATACCCCGGGATGTCATGGGATCCAGCTGCTTGAAAAGCCTGCAGGGTGCTGCGCTCAGTCATTCAAAATAAGTCTTTTGGAAACAACAACAGAAAACAAGTTTATTCACTTTCTTTCTTGCACAGACACTGGTCTTCTATTCTTCCTCTTTTTTTTAATCCTTCTTTTTCTGTGCTGTGGATATTTCTGAGTAAGGAGTCTCAAGGATTCTGTTGTTTGGACTATACTGAATCAAATTCCATCTGGTCAGGTTTCTTCATTTTTGCATCACTAGATTGACTAAGGATTTTTTTTTTAAAGATTATTTTTTATGTCTTTGCCTGAAGCAGGAGCGAAAGGATGAATGGCATAGCAAGAAGAACTAAATTTCTTCCAGAAATTGACTTACCGAACCAAGGATAAATGTGATTCCTCAAAGGTAAGATGAGTTTGTTATGAAACTATTGGTATTTATAAAATGTAAATTGTTTTTTCTAATACCAGAAACAGCTTTTGAGATGGATTGGAAAAATACTGGGGTGAAAATGTAACTTTATTTCTTCGGAATTCAAAACCTTGATAACAAGACATTATGGTGAGAGAGGAGAATTATTTTCCGTTCCCTTTTTGGGTGAAAAGGGGGCTGGGACATATCATGCTTTGCTGGTCAAGTTTATGATCGAAATGGAAAATGTTATTGGAGTGAATTAGAAATTAATAAGAATTAGGAAGAGGGAACTAGGAAGATTGGTGCTACTCTGTTAAAAGGAGGATTGTTGAGAAAGAAAAGAAGGAGAAATTTGAGAAAGCTACCTCGGGATAGATCTGACAGGGAAGGAAAATCCTGCAAAACTAAGAACTTTGCTATGCAGATAAACTCCACTGTGTATGGAAATGCACACTTCAAGGACAGAGGATCTTGGGAAATGTCATAGAGATGAATGGAAGTTGAAGCTACATGACAGCTGACAATGAGAGGTAAAAAGGGAACAACACAGGTCGGGTAAGTTGGTTCCCTTCTTGTCCTCCTACACCTTAAGGTACTATAAAATGAGACATTCCCTATGGGAATTCTCTATTCCCTAAAGCTGCCAAAGGAGATGAAGAACCTCACAGAACATGTCACAATCATCTCACTCCAGCATCTTCTGATGTTTACAGTTCCCCAAAAGAAATGGGTAGCAAAGGCAGTGTCGATCAGAGATAATATGACAAATTGAAATGGGAAGACTCCTTTAGTTTCTTGGCAATGTAGGCCTGCCCCACCTCTGCCCCCCATTCATTCAGTAAATATAAAAGAAATATAATAAAAATAAAGGTATGATCTCTTGAGATGGATATGCATTTGTGACTTCTGCAAAGCTTTTGAATGTGTGAAATGGTGCAGCTACTTTCCTGTCTGTATTCCTAAACCAATACAAAATGAAAATGTTTTGGTTTTTCTGATCAGACAAATCAATTTTACAGAAAAATAATTGAACTATGGGAACTATGAGATAATTTTCAATTTCTGGAAATGCTGAAGAAGTGTAATTTTATACCCAAGAATAAGACTGGGTGTTTATGAGCAACTTTTTTCTACTATCATAGACGGAAAGCAAGCAGAAGATTACAGCAGGAATAGCTTTGCTGAAATGTACTATATGTCTAACTTGTACTATGTTATACACAGTGCCACACAAAAGTCCAAGAGATGTCCCTCCATGCCATTTGTTCCCACCTCAATCATATTATGGAGTATCTCTGGTACCTCTGATTTCATTGGACAACAAATGTTGATTTTGCCATGGAAATGGCAATGTTTGTACGAATCCTTGTTGTGAAGATGGTCTGAGGAAGTGATAAAGTGCCAGAAAGTGGAACATGTGTTTATTTTTTTTTTCCTTTTCTTTTTCCCTTACTTTTCTTGTTCCTGGTACATTTTGTGTAATGATGAAGGTAGCTCTTTTTATACTAGACATCCTAGGTATCCATTGAAAGCTCCAGAGCTCTTGGTAGAACCTAACACAAATATCTGCAGCACTCTACCCTCTTTTGATCTCCAGACAGCGAGTAAATGCAATCTTGAACATCAGTCACTTGTCCCCCCCACACTCTTTTTTTTTTTTTTTGCTGATTGTCTTCTTGATGATGAAAACTGAAAAAAAAAAACATGCTTAACATTTTGTCACTTTTTGAGTTGGCCTAATGATCTTATTGCCTTACTGTGGGATTTATATCAATTTATGATTATTTGTGTATGGATGCATCACTCTTTATGCTATTTGAACCGTGTTGTTAAAAACCAAAAGCAAAGCAAAGACAGATGCTGTCCTCTGGAAAATTAGTAATATAATAAAAGAAAGATAATTGTGGTTTAAAATAATAACAAATCACACGCATGTGCATACATACATGAGCAACACTTCCATTGGGCAAGCATTTGTTGCTGTCTGACCTGGCATCTTCCATATCGCTAACTTAATTCTGAGGTTACCTTCTCATGGCTGGGACAAAGAATGAAATGTTGACACCAGCTGTGGTTTTAGGCAGATTAACTTTGCAATGCATATGGAGATCCTATCCACACTAGAGAAAGTAATCATCACTTGATTCCTGCTCCTTCCCTCACCCTTGCCTGATCCATCACCCCTGTTGCTACGATTTATTAATGCTCAATTGAATTTGAATGTTGAATATAATTGATGTTTCCCTTGGGAAAATAGGATGGGTTCATTTAGGATTTTTTTTTTCTGGAAATTTCTGTCTCTCTTTCTGTTTTACTTGAGCTGACACCTTCACTGCCTCCTTGCTGAGGGCCATCAATCCAGCCACTGATTTTTGAAATGAGGTGCTTATGCCTCATTTTGGACAGGGAGGAATTTTGCTGAAGTGCCACTTGTTGGAGGCTGGAAATTACATCCAGACAATCATATTTCATTCATGATGGTACAGGTTGTATTTTTCGCTCTCTTTGCTTCTAGCTAACTAATAGACTGGACTGAAAAAACAGCATTTTTCCACCAGGGAAGGATAGAAGGAAGATTTTTTTTTTTTAGAAAAAAGGAAGGGGAATAACCAGATGTTTCTATACTTTTTTTTCCCTATGCCTATAATTTACCTCAAAGAAGGGAAAGGAATTCATAGTAAGTATGATATGCTATCAAGGATAAGAGGCTTCTGGGTAAAAATAAAATAGGCAAACTGTGATAGCCCTGGTACTTTGAGATATTTAGAGCTGATCTGGGAAATGATGAACTTGAAATGTTGTAGAGTACAATTTTAATTACTATTAGCAAATGTGGCAGCCTCAACTAATTAATCTGAACAAGGAGTTTCCAAACATTCCTTTGCCATCAATGGCTTGTAAATAGATTTATGAAATATGAGCTCCAAATCCAATGCAGAACTATAGAATTTGTCCTGAAATATTTTGACAAAGTCACTGAGTCAATGAAATATTTCTGTGGACAGAGGGTTAGATATGAAATAAACCACGTACATACTTATGGGACTGGCTCTCACTGAGAGTATCTACTCATCATAGCAGATTTCCCTGAAATCTTGGAATCTAGAGGTACCTCTACCCTACCCTGTTTCTTTTCCATGACATCCCCAACCTTATGAACCTTCCTCTACTCAATGATTCATCTTGCTCCTTTAGCCTTTTACAAGGCCACCAAGATCTGGCTTTTAATCCAGAAATTGGGATAGAGTAAAAATGTCTGGAGTTGGTTTTGGGGCATTCCAAAGAGTGACTGATGTGTCTGGTTTGTGGTTTTATGTTTTATGGTGTTTATTATTTGAGCTTTTATTGTTGTTGTGAGCCACCTAGACCAGAATTTTTGGATGGGCGGCCATACAAATCTTATAATTAAATAGAATAAATTATTTATATTTTAAGTGATTTTGTTATTCATCCTGCAGACATGTTTGATTTCAGAAGATTCCATAAGAGTCCATATCGGTCTAATAGAGTTGGGCAACAAAAAAAAATCTAAACAAACAAACAAATAAATGAACAAATAAATAAATAATATGGGAAAAGTACTGGCATGTTTGGGAAGATAGAAAACAAAGGAGAATACACAATTAGAAGAAGAAACTATTAGTTCTGATATTGGCTGTTGTGGGGGCCCAAATATACAGAATGTTCTCTGGCACATTACCAGTATCCTGGAATGAATGATAATGTCATTTTCAACATGGTATTATGAAGTGCCCTCCATTTCTGCTCCATGGTGAGTTGAAGTGAGGCAGAAAATGTTTTGAACTACAGTTTTCACAACGTATCATATAAATCCATGATATCTAAATGTTGATAGTCATTGAATGAGTTGCTTTAAATACTTAAGATAAAGAACACATCAAAATGACTAGGGAGCATGCATGTACTGGAAATGAGTTGACAAACAATGAAAGAATATATTGCAATGAGCTAATTTCAGTTTGGCCAATAGACTTTTGGTATAATTCATATTCTTTGGAACTGACTGCATGTAGAAAATGGCAGAACATATGGTATAGTAGAACATCATTAATGTTTTATTTTTTTACTTTATTGTTATTGGGAGACCTAAAAAAAATCTGATTTTACATAATCTGCCACAATACATACATACATGCATATATACATGCATACATGTACACCTACATCACACACACACACATCTACACAGCTATGTACCAGTGGTGGAATCCAACCAGTTTTGCTACAGGTTCGGTGTGCGCGCTTGCACCAACTGCGCTACTGTGCGGCTTCTAAAATGCTTGTTTTTCCTTACCGCAGGCAGCCTAGGTGATTAGGAAAGCTGTGGAGGCATGCAAAACATGTTTTGCACAATTCAGGGGAGTAAAAAAAAAGAAAGGGGATATAGGACAGGAAAGGGCAGGGGTGGATGGATGGGGCCAAACTTCAATGCCGCTGTCGGTTTGGTAGAACCGGTGCGACCAGGCTGAATTTCACCACTGCTATGTATGTACATACAGTACGTAAGCAGAATAATCCTCTAATCTTCCTGCCAGTAGCCTTTAGTGGTGTTGAAATAATATCACTTTTTCCCAGTTCATCCTGCAAGGATTTCTTTTCCTCATAAGGTTTCATCTCTGGTTAGGTTTTTACAATTCTCAAAGAATGTTGAAGATATTTTTTTCTCTTTTAAATTCTTGACAACCATGGTAAGGTTGTAAGCAACATTTCAGATATGCTGTGTATGATAGAATTTATTAAATATTATAAGATACCTTATTCGTTCCTGAGCATTTGCCTTTCATTTGGTGGATTGGTTTGTGATGTGCAGGAAAAATTTGGCATCTTGAGAGTAACTTGACAGAAAAAGGAAAGCAAGCAAGATTATGTCTTTAAGGCACATATGAAGTTTATCACAACAGCAACAGAATCTTTGGAAAATCTATTTGGATTAATGCATAGAAACATCTGATGGCCTCTTGGAACTGGACTACAAGGAAACTTGTTACAAACAGACTTTTAAGTATAAATGACCAATTTTCTTCAAAAGTGGTCAGATAAGCAATATTTCCTATGACATTTTCCCATATTTATGAGCTGAGATGCCTTAGGTGATTTTTTTTCCTTCTTCAAAGTTGCAGCATTGCAAAGAGTAAGAAAGATGATCTTAATGGAGAAAGGTAGGAACTTTTACTTAGGCAAAAAGTGCAGCACAATGAGATAACATTCAGCTCAAGTAAATGTTTCCCTGATTTGACCAAAGTATAAGAAAGAGGATAAAGTACAACACAAATGGTCTTATTCTAGCAAATCTTAGTAAAATTAGTTTTAGCCTTCCCGGGGACTTGCTTTCCTGGTCTGGCCTACTAGTGGGGCTGATCATCAATCTTGCAAGTTTGATTGTACTGCAGCCCCTCCATGCTTCTCAGGGTAGCTATTGTGGGGGAACCTAACAGGAGAGCAAGCTTTGGATACACTCCCTTTTGCTCCTGAATGAAAGGTGAGATACAAATCAAATCAAATCAAATCATCAATAAACAAACAAACAAACAAACAAACAAAGCTTGAACTGCATGGCACTCCTGCTAAAATTGCTTTCCTGTTGTGAATATTGAGAAAAGAACAGGAATGCTATCCTGCTTCTGATCACAGGCTGAGAAAAGAAGAAAGTGTTAATTCTTGGAATGCCCTGGTTTGTACCTGATTGTCAATTAAACTATAAGGTACCTTGTGCTGACAGGCTGCTCTCACTTGCTGAGCAATACCCAGGAGTAGAGAGGAGTAAAGGATTATATGTAGGGTCTTTTGTCTGCTTCTCCAATTCACAGTTAACTTATTTGGCATGTTGTGTAGCTCAAAATCAATTCCGGCTCCTCTGATAGTTTGCATGCTTGCATCTTGCCAAGGAGAAAACGGTTCTGCTTGGATTCTTCTTATTATCCCCTGTGTTCCCCCCCACCCCCTTCACCCCAGAAAAGATACATTCAGATGACCAATTCCTTCCTGCCACAGCTGACACAATATGATTATATTAAGCTGACAATGCCCTTGAATCCCAGATATACCATAATTGCTCTGAAATGTCGTAGTGGCCTCTGGCTTGTTGCAAGCCATTTCTGCAAAGGAGCCTTCTCAGTAGGGAAACATAATGCTTTGCATGCCACTGCAGGCCCTTGTGTATTATCAGATGCAAAGCAGTCCATTTCTGTGCACGACAGCCAATTTATTGTTATAGTCTATCTAGTTAGAAAACACCTTGTGGCCTTTTTGTAGCAGGGACTATTGTAACCTTGGGCTTTATAGGTAAGTTAGCATGTGATGATGTCACCTTTCACACATTATAACTACTCTAAATTCTGCAAGATGCATAGTTGGGAGGGAGAACAGAGAAAACAGCAGGGTCTTGATTATAAATGTATACTTGGTAAACTGAAGAGAGTCCTACATGTATGGAAGAACCCAGCCCCCTTCACCCCAAACACATCAAATTTTCAGGTGTAGATTATGTGTGTGTGTAATAACATTTCCATGTTTTTCTAGATAGCATGGTGAAATGACATACGTAGGTCAGGCATGTCAAACTCAGAGTCCCCCGAGGGCCATATTGTCACATTTGAGTTATGATGAGGGCCGCACTGTCTTCAATTGGGCGGCAGTGGCTGGGCCCGTCCTTGGCAGCTCGGAGGGCAACCCATCTTGCTTTTGGGACAGCGAAACGGTGTGGGGGGCACGGGTCATGTTACAACTGCCGGCCTCGCCCTACCAGCTCCTCTGACCAGGCTAAGGAGGAGTTGCTGTCACTCCAGGGGAGAGGTGTTTCTCTTGCAACTTGCCCGGAGAGCCTCGGAAGCTTTTTTCCTTATTTGTTACATGTCCAGACTGCCTTTTCAATAGTGAATTCAGGACAGCATGTAGGGTTCTCCTTCCTGTTTACTCACTTACTTAATTTTATTTATTGATTTAAAATATTTTACCCCATCTTTCTGCTCAAGAAGGATCCAAGGTGGCATGTAAAACATTGTCTGTGTGGGCTGCAGGTGCACTTGCAATGGGTCGCTTGTGGCCCCCGGGCCTCATGTTTGACATGCCTGACATAGGTGACATAATGTTGACAGAAGTCAGCTTTCTTGTAGAAGAAAAGATGATGCCTACCAGGTACTCTGGCCCACAAGTCAAATGATTTTAAGACTGTATTCACTGTACCATTCTTACTCAGCAAATGAAAATGCTCCATCTGTGTATCCAGGACAAGAGGCAGATGTAATAGGTATCTTTGGAGCATGCTCTGTTTTCAATGGACTATGGAGGTGAAGTGGAAAAGAATTGGGTGCTGTTAATTCTCATGGTACCCTTATTTTAGGAAACTCTCAGCACTCTTTCCATATTGATACTTCTTGTAGTACCCTTATTTTAGGAATGTAGTTACTGTTAATCAGTACTTGAATTTGCAATTAGTATAAATAAGGATTTACATGCTTCAATGAATGTTCAAAACATTCAAATGTATTTCAGTGTTCAAGTATTAATAATAGTAAAACGAGAATGATGGGCATATCCAGACATGAAATTCAGTAGGTTCTAGCAGGTTCGCTAGAACCGGTAGTAAATTTTCTAAGCAGTTGTGAGAACCGGTTGTTAGAAGAAATCTCCTTTTGTTTTTTTCCACTTTACAGGGTTAATCCTGTCAGGAAGGCAGGAAAGAACCATTCTGGTGTTGTTTCTAGCCTCATCTTTATTGCCCTGCTTACAGAAGCTGCCCACCCAGCCACATGACCCCCCCAGCCATGCCCACCAAGCCGTGCCCACAGAACCAGTAGTAAAAAAAATTGAATTCCACCACTGGGCATATCAAATGAACATTGGAAAGACAACTTTTATAGGTTCACAGCAGTAAAACTTAAGATTTATTCTTATGCGAACCAGCAAAAAAATAATAATGAACACTAAGGTGAGAGAAGGGAATAGAGAGTCAAATGAGAAAAGTCATTTGAGACTTCTTGCCAGTGGACGAGTGAATGCTGGAATTGATCTTTATTGGGGTAGAAGTCTTCAGGAGAAAAAGGCAGGTTGTTGGTTTCACATATGTTGAAATGGAGCTAGTAATAAATGAGCTCAACTCCCAGAACTGTGCTAGCATTGAGCGTAGAGATAGGTCTGGAGCTGATTCCAAACATCCACAGACCCAATATGGAAAAGTAAGTCTTAGGATACCTAGAGTTTTAATGGGAAGGAGATGAGTTGCTGTATCCTATGCGAGAGTCCCTATTCCAAACAGAATTAATAGGATTATAAGAGGAAAACTGACTGACGATAGTGTTATATGAACCACAGTTTCATTTATCTTCTGCAACCTAATGTGTTGGAACTACACAATTCTAAGGAGTTGTATTCATGAAAATCACAAGAAGCTAGTCTAGACAGATGTACTCATGCCATACACACACACACATACACACACACACTGCTTTCTACATTTTCAGAATTTAAAAGAGTTTGGAAACACTAAAGTAAGGTTTATTTAAAGGGAAGCCATCTCTGATGTATGTGACAAGTATTTCCCCTGTATTTTCTTGAAAACAATTATGCAAAATCCATAGACAGAATAATGATACTGATGTGTGTAATTCCTTCCGATCGCCTGGCAACCCCCCTCCCTATTCATTTACAGATGAACTGCAGTCCTTCTCTAATTTCTTTCTGTCATATCACTTGCTCTTTCTCCCAAAATGGAAACATGAACTATAAATTATTTAAAAGACTGAGTCTGGAAGCTGAGAATCATAACTCTTTTGGATTTAAGAAACAGGGGATTAAATGGAAACCTTGGCTTCATTATCATTAGTCTCCACAACAGCGGTATCTCTCCACATACACATACATACCATTTTGTTGACCTCTTGTCTTGTTTCACAACCTCTTCATGTCAATGTCCCTGTTCATCTGACGATTTATTCATTTTTGAACTTGGAAGTCCTTGGTACTCTCTGAGTTTGGTTGCTTTCTTGCAGACATTTTGATACCAAACTAGGTAACATCTTCAGTGTTAAAAGGGAGTGTAGTTTGCTCTTTGGTTAATACACTAGCTTGCCCTGGCAGTGTTGGTGTTGTTTTCTCCTTGGTAGTTACTTGATTAGGCCGTTTTTCCTTGACTGAGTTGATAATTCCTTAATGAGGGTATTGGTTACTGCTTGATTGTTTGTCTGGTGTTAATCCTGGTGTTGATCCTTGCTTATTTGGGTGTTGATTGCTGGCCAGGAGGTGTTCTAGTCTTTTTGTTTTCATTTTGGCTTTTGTATTGTCTCTTTCTGAATGGTGTGTTAATGCTGTTTATCTCTCTATGTCTATTGATGGCTCATTTGTATGAGTGCCAAGCTTCCAGGAAATCCATAGAGGTTTTTTAGGGAGGGAGGGAGGGAGGGAGGGAGGGGTATTTAGTTTGACCTAGGATGCTCACAGTTTTCAAACTTGTTGGAATTTGCTGTTCAGCATTTCGAAGTGAAGGTGTCTACCAAATCTTTGTCCCGCCCCAACCCCCAATCTTGGTTCTTCAGTGCCACTTAAATCTTAGTGGTGTCATTGCAGTTGTCACTTGGGTCTTCTTCTCCCACAGGAGAAATAGGCTCCTTTGCCTCCAAAGGAAACATACTGGGGCAAGACCTGGGGAGTTAGGCTTAACTCATAAAGTGTATTGTATAATAGCCTCTGTGTCAAGATCAAAAAGGACACTTGTATATAGGGGTGTGTGTGTTTCATTATATTATGCAGGCCATTTTTTACAGTAAAATTTAGGGGCATGTAGATCTTGACACATTTACACATTTTCATTGCAAGGTCGCTGAGAGGGCGAAGGGGGAATTAGAAGCGGCAACTTCTTATCTTGTTTTCATTCTTTTCAAGTTTAGTTCTCATGAGAACCTTTCTTGGCATTTCGCACCTGGCATGGGAAGTGTCTTCAGAAGCCATTGGACTCCTTTTTGAAATGGTTGGACAGTAATTAACATGTGATAATTAGTGGGGTGGAACTTTCAGTTTTACTTGGGTGAAGAAATCCCGGAAGCTTTAGATTCGGGATTTCAACAGATCGTACCAGAACAATGTCTTCAATAAAATCTTATTCTTTGAACTTTGCTTCTTTGGAATGCTGATTGCGTTGGTGATGTTGTGTGGAACCCTGACACTCTGCTGATTGTTGGCTGGCTATTGACCAGTTGCTGTCAAACAAAAACCCATGGGGGGAAGAACTGGAGTAGGCAGGCTCACTTTCCCTGTTGCAATGTTATAATCTGTTGAGCAGTTGGCTGCGGTGCTATGAGCCATTATGTTACTGCTGGAATCAATGAGATGACAAATGAGCGAAGCATGAAAAGGAAGAAGACGACTGCAATAGCCAATAATGGCAGACTCAAGCAACTAGAATCTGCAGTGGAAAGGTCACCAGCAACTAACCTACTTCTTCTCTTGTCATTAAGATGGATGTTCACATGTTCACAGTATTGGTTGTACTGCATTCTACATAGCATGGTGTTGATTGTCATAAGCCTGCCAAATAACGCTTGTTGTTTGGAAGGATACTGCCACTAGAGTGTTTTGTATGTTAAAATGATTCCAGTGTATGTCCTGTCCATGCTCTGACTTTCACATGTACAGTATTTGTGTTTAATGCAGTGCACATTCCCATCTGACCCATCTGGCACTGCTGTCTGAGAGTACTTTTCTTTCATTTGTGGGCTTGTTAAACTTAATGACTTTAATGAGTGGATCAAGTTTGAGGGCCCCACTTGATCAATCCCATTAAATGATACAGGAAAAAGGGGAATTGGTTCCTTGTTAACTTGGCAACAATTTGTAAGAATAATCTATTTTGACAGCTTTTTTATTTGGCTGTCAGGAAGCTGAGGCATTGGCCAAAAGCCCCTGTCTGTTATTTTTTTAAAAAACACTTACTGGATCGTAGATCATGTTTCTTTTTTGAGTTCTGAATACTGATGGTTGGCAAGAGAATATGTGAAATGACACCACTGAAAGTAGTGTATCTTAGTGTCAGATTCTGTGAAGAAAAACTATTTAATTAAAAAGATTTTTAAACAACCTTATGGGACAAGGTCTCTCTAAGCAAGTTACTAATTCCTAACAAGGAGCCCTATGGATTTCCTCTGCGATAACCTATTCACTTGTGCAGACTGTTATTTCATGTTGCCTTTATTAAGGTAGTCATGTATTTCTGTAAACCCTGACCATTATTTTCCACAGGGAAAAACATTCCAGAATTGGTGACCATGACAATTATTTTCCACTGGAAAAAAACAAAGCTATGGTGGTTCATTAATGAGAACCTTGTGAGTATTTTGTGGGTGTTTCTTCTTTTTGTTTCTCACCTCTTCCTGTGCATCCTGTAACGAGCATGGAATTCCATCTTGGGATTCTCCAATACTCCTTTGGTCTTCTCAACCGGAGAACCACAGCTTTGACTTTCATAAAGACCCCAGTCTGCAAGGAGAACAGCATATAGGGGGCACTGTTATATGTATGTTGCTTTACACTTGCATGTTAGTGATTAGCTAGTTGTTTGTGTGTGTGTGTGTATGTGTGTACCTTCAAATTAACATTGATTCCCCTGCAATATTCTTGGCAAGACTTCAGAAGTGCCTCCTTCCTAAGGCTGAGATAGAATAACTGGTGGGCCTAAAATGGGACTAGAACTCACAGTCTCCTGGTTTCTAGCCTGATGTCTTAACCTCTACACCAAACTGGCTTTCTATCTTGGTTTAGATTCTCATTCCATTGGCACCTTGGCTGGCACATTTGAAGCGGGATGTGTGTTGTGCTTACTCATTCACAAAAAAACAAGAAATACTTTCATAGAAAAAAAGATTACTCGTTATGAAAGACAATTCCAGCTGCAGCTGGGCAGTATCGTTGCATCTTTAAAACAATATGTATTTGAAAGCCATTTGTGATGCTTTTGTTGTACCATCTTCTTGAGTTTTGCAAACTTCTGAAGCCAAATCCAATGAAAATGGTTGAAGAGCCATGCCAGTCTCCTTGAGTTGATGCGCTCTAGATACATTGGACCAAGTCTCTCCTAATTCCCAGTCAATGGGAGCTGTGGTGGTTACATTGGCAAATGTCTTTTCAAAGCAGCTTCCAACTCTTTGGGAGAAAACGTTTATTTATTTGCTTATTCATAAAAAAATTATATAGTCACTCATCTCAGAAAGTGACTCTGAGTGGTGTTCTATGCTTAAAAACAACAACAATTGAGCAATCATCCTAATGCCTAGGGCCACCAGTAAAATCTAACTGATAAAAATGATATTAACCAATGTTAGCTAGCAGAGCTCTCCTAACCACCCAGCCCCAATGCCTACTTTTTTTTGGAGGGGGGGCACTGAAAGAATGGAACAAACATTTTGGAATCATCTGTTGCAGTGGCCACCAGTTCATAACTAGTAAGATAAATAAAAGCTAAAGGGTTAATGAACTTCTCCATGTACAGTGGGGGGATTCTAGGGGAGCCATGGAATCCGTCTTGCTTCTGCTGGATGGCTTTGCACCCTGCGAACTACCTTTAATAACCTCAAGTTGGGGAAAAGAAGTTTTGTTCCAGACTCTTTGGTGATGATGGAAGAGCTCAGTCCCAGTCTCTTTCTTCCCTGTCACTCCCCCTCTCCTTTCTGTCTAACCTAATGTTCACTTTTGAGCACATTTTTGGCAATGGCCTGAAAATCCCAGGATTCTGTTCAACCAGCAGCAGGCTAATAAAAACTAGCTGAGAGGAGGGGGAATCCTCGTGGGCAAGCTGCCCTGAAAACGTTTCAGCTACTTGTGAAAGAGAAGTTAAAAATTCAGTCTTGTACCTTTAATCCAAAAGTACTACTAAACCAGATGGGCAGAGGGGGAAAAAATGGTTAACGCTTTCTGTTCCAGATGGCTCCGGAGTTGAGTTTTGGCTGCTTCCTCTCCAGAGCCTCTGTTGATGAAAACTCTTTTCTTGCTTCAAACAGGAGGTAGTTGAGAGGAAGGAAAATGGCAAGAAGCATTTCTCTGGGATTACAGTTTTAAGAAGTTGCTGGGGAGGGCCAGTAGCATTTGAGAAAATAAAGATGTAGCATGAAATTAAGGGAAGTAGTCGGTGAGAGCATCAAAATGTTACCTGGACCAGCTACCTAATACTGTATTTTTAATAACTTGGATGATGAGTTGGAAGGGATTATTTATCAATCTACAGCTAGTACAAAACTAAGCGAAGCAGCAAATAATCTAGAAAGTAACAAAATCCAGAACGATCTTGATAAGTAAAAGAAGTAGACTGAAAATAACTGAGTTGTTTTTAATTGAGATAAATGCTAGATTCTTCCATTAGGGGGAAAAAAAACAAAGTTGTGGAAATGAAGAAATGAGGAATATTTGGTTTGGTATTCTTATTTATTTATTGGCTCAGTCTTCATGTGAAAATGTTTGTGGAGTTATATCTGGTCACTCGATAAAGTCAAGGACGTGTTGGTGGCAAGTGCAGTTTTTGGCTTCATGAATAGAATTACAGTTGCCAAATCAAGGAGAAACAATAGTTCCATTTGTTTCTATGTTGGTCAGTCCTCCTTCAAGTAAGGAGCCCAATCCTGGCTAAAAGACTGTGAGTTCTAGTTTTGGTTTAAGCATAAATGCCAGCTGGGTGACTTTGAGCCAGTCACTCTCTCTCAGCCCAATCCATCACAGAAAGTTGTTGTTGTGGGGAAAATAGGAAGAAGGAATATTGGATATGTTTGCCACCTTGAGTTACTTATAAAGTAATAAAGGCAGGATAAAAATCTAATAAATAAATAATCAAATAAATACAACAATTACAATTGCCTACTTTGCTTCGGAAAATAAGATGCTTCTCTTGGAAGTGCTTGGATTATATCAGCCCAGTAATTAATATGATTGGCTTCACTGTCAATCTAACTATTCAGGAACTTGAAAGAGCAATGAATTACAAAAGCATCCATTCATATTAGATATGAAGAAATAATCTGCTAAATCTCCCTTAATTGTTTCATGCTGATTGAATCCTGAGTACTGAGAATATGTGAGGAAGTATCTTTTTTTCATATGTTCAGAACTAATCATGGAAGGAAGTGAGAGCCATCCTAGAAGACCTGAAAGGAGGCTGCAAATCATGATTGTGGAATGTAATTATTGTTTTTCATTTATTCATATTCCTGATTGCCCAGAATATCTAATCACACAGAGAACTGTAACCTCATAACTGTCTGGTTTGGTTCTGCAACCCAACAAGACAGACACAGATTACAGAGGATAATTAGAACTGCATAAAAAACAACTACTACTAACCTGCCTTCCATAGAGGACCTCTATACTACACAAGTCAAAAAGAGGGCTGGGAAAATATTTAAGGACCAGTCGCATCCTGAACATGGATTGTTTCAACTCCTACCCTCAAAGCGACACTATAAGGCACTGCACACAAGAATGACTAGTCACAAGAATAGCTTTTTCCCGAATGCCATCAATCTCCTAAACAAATAGTTCCCTCAACACTGTCTAACTATTAAATCTGCATTACTATTATTCTCATCACTCCATCACCCACCTACCCCACTATGACTATAATTGTTGCTTGTATCCTTATCATTTATATTGATTATATTAATTAGTGTCTCCTGGTATGATTTGACTGCTTATTTGTACCCCATGACTATCATTGAGTGTTGTATCTTGTGATTCCTGATGA
>JAEANM010011343.1:0-15318 GCA_017656035.1 Myanophis thanlyinensis | reverse complement strand
AAATAAATAAATAAATAAATAAATATAGAGATTCTCAGTCATTTATGTCATGGTTTTCCCAGAGGTGCTTTTTGCTATCTAAGCATGCTTACACAATTAAAAAAAATTTAAAACCATTTCATATCAAGCTAGCAAAAATAAAATCCAGATCACTGCTCAAACCTCCCAAACCATAGAGATTTAGACCGTCTACTCCAGTATTGGGTCTCCTTTGCAGTTAGAATCCTGAAGGAAAGCCCTGGCTAGTTTGACCATTTCTTAAGGTCCTAATGTTCAACTCTTATAGCTTTGCACAATCAAGATCCTAAATGATGAGAGTAGTTTATACAGACAACCACCAGGAATAGTGCAAGGCTCGTACAGCTGATATCTTCTTCCCAAAACCCTAATCAGATAGGCACAGTAAATAATCGGCATATTCTGATATAATGGGAGGGAAGGGCTATGAACAATAAAATGTAAATGTTTAATTTTTATCAACCTATTACAACATAGGATGCTAATCAATGAAAGGCAGAAGAGTATTTCACTACCTGCTATGGGAAAACTCAGAAGGTCCAGAAACTGGAATTAACAGAGAGATTAGATTTTGCACTAGGAAAAGTAAAAAAAAAAAAAAAAGCAATATAGATGCTGTAGCTATTATAAATAAACTAAACGATTGTTGTTTAATTGACTCTCAAGTACTTTATATAAAACAAACAGCCACTGGCCAAACTTCTCCAATATTATAAAGAATAAACTAACTGATTGCAAAGAGTTAAACAGTTTGCAAGAAACAAACCTTTTGGATATAACGCTTTAGGGTACAATAATTGGATTTATTTATTTATTATTTATTATTTGAATTTATATAAGATAAGATAGGATGAAGATAAGAAGCAGAGAGGCACAATAACCAGTAATCAGCTATGACTCTAATTGTGTGGATGGGAATACAAACAGTGTGCGTGACTGGTGTGCATGATTCCACAGAAATCCCTTATATGTTTGAGAAATTTCTGTACATGTATGATGTGAGCACTATATTCATGGTTTAGTAAATAGCAAGAGAGCAAATAATTGATGAAAATTGCCAGAGCATGTGTACAATACAGCATAAGAAAGACAGAAAGTCCTTGCAAATAAAACAAGCTTATGCTTCTTAATGTCTAGGTTGTGTGCATCTGCATCTCTCTTACACTATCTTCAGGTAGCATTTTGTCTCACCTTCTTTGGTCTGAGAGACTGGGCAGGATTAGGACTTGAACAGGAAAGCATAGGAAATATCAGTACTTAAGGGTTAGGCTGGGAAGTGAAAAGACTTGTCAACAAAGCTACAGTGATTCACTTTCAAAAGTGGGAATCACTTTTGATCATCTTATGTTTAATATATTAAAGATAATATATTAATTCCATATATTAGCATGGAAAAAATACCATGCAGGCTTTTTATTTGTATAAAAAGCATGAAAAGGTTTTGGAATTGTTTCTTATGATTAAATTTATCAAGCAAACTTAACCTGATAGTACATAGTAAGGCAAAGCCACTGAGATAAACGTTAAAATAAACAAAACATTTTGCATCTCATTTTATCAGAAAAATAATTCTAATTCCACAATAAAAGAGTGAAATCAAATCTGAAAAGGCCACACGTGAGATTCATTTGCAGTTTTAGGTCAAGGAAACGTCTTATGAAGCTTTCTAATCAGACAGCATTAGCTCCATCTCAGATTTAAATATATGACTTGCAGACTCGGGGAGGGGGAATGAAAAATTGGTGCAATTGAAATAAGAATGGCTATAAACAGGGATAAATCTTGAGTCCATTAGCTCTGGCATTCTGCCACACATTCCTTCCAGTAATTCATGATGCACAATTATTAATATGAAAGGCTACAAGGCAAAAAATAAATAAAGTAAACAAGCACAAAGCACATCAAGACATCAAAATTTCACACGATAAACCAAATTTCTTGACTCTGAAAAGCAGAAATGCTGACCTTAGTAAAGAGGAAAGTTCAGGCTTTATATATACATTCTGTTCTTTGAAGCAAGAAATAACATGGAATCCATTTCCATATAAGAAAAGGTGATCAAAGAACTAAGTGAATCTTATTTCAGCCCTGGTGATATTCAAGAACAGAAAACCAGTTTAGGAGAGCAGAAGAGTCTATATGTACAGAATCTATATCTGTGTGCCCCTATGTACAGTATATCACAGTACATCCGCTCGCATTTTGTAAATATTTAAGTATATCTTTTCATGTGACAACACTAAGAAATGACACTTGGCTACAATGTAAAATAGTGAGTATACAGCTTGTATAACAGTGTAAATGTGCTGTCCCCTCAAAATAACTCAACACACAGCCATTAATGTCTAAACTGCTGGCAACAAAAGTGAGTACATCCCTAAATGATAATGTCCAAATGGGACCCAAGTAGTAGTTATCCTTCTCTGGTATCATGTTAGTGATACAAGATCTCAGGTGTGGAGGGAGAACAGGTGTGTTAAATTTGGTGTTATTGCTCTCACTCTCCGATACTGGTCACTGGAAGTTCAACATGGCACTTCATGGCAATGAACAAGTTGCATACTTACTACTTTACATTGTAGCCAAGTGTCATTTCTTCAGTGTTGTCACATGAAAAAATATACTTAAATATTTACAAGATGTAAGGGGGTGTACTCACTTCTGTGATATACTGTAATTGTCTATATATCTACATGTATATGTGTATCTCTCAAAAATAGAAATGAAAATCACTTGTTCAAGAGAAACAAGGGATGAGTTTTCAACATTGGCACCATTCTGCAAGTTTCAACAAGGCAAATTAATCTCATTCTGCCTATCGATAAGCCAATTTTGTTCAAAAGAGCCATGCTTCAGACAATTTTTACAGCAATAGATTGTGGAACAACATGTCTAAATAATGTAGAAAAGCCATGAAAATCTTCCATTTGGTCACTCCAGCCTTGTATTTATTCCAAGGACTCGTTGACCAGCTTTGCAGGCCTTCACATTCCAAACAGAGAAATCCTGGCCTCGTATCTTTAACCTCATCTGTCAAAGATGAGAAAAGCTGAGAGAATAAACTTGCTTTATGGCAATTTCTACAGCAAGTATGGCATTTAGTTAGTAGCAGAATCTTGGCTTATTAAAGTGGGGAGGAGGGAGGAACCGTGTCCATTCTCAATAACCTTTCCTCCTCACACTGAGCCATAATTTTCTGCTTGAAATATCACAGCCATCTCCACAGCAACACCTTGCATTGCCACAAGTAGCTGTACATAATCATAGTGATGTGGTAAACTATGCCCTATGATTACCATTTATGACATACTTCTGAACGTAAGCTAAATGGGTTGGGTAACCAAAAGTCACACAAAGAGCTGTCAGGCAGCCATTTACAAGATGAGAAGCTTTTAACCAGCATTTTGGCAAACATTCAGTTCTGGCAGGAAAGGGGCTTAAAAAAGAGGGCCTGTGATTACCACTCAGCTCATATGAGACTTGACGTATAAGCTCTAGCAGTAAACATACTGACGTTGAAAGTCAGTGGCTACATTGCTATAGAATTGACAATGTTCAGTCAATGATCACCAGCAGCATTACATACATTCACTGGTACCATGCAAAGGCACTGAAGGGGCAGGGAAAAGTTTATCTTTAACCATGCCACAATGTTATTTTTATTTTTTTAATTCAGCAGTTTTAAGAAAGGAGAATGAGGAAAAGTAAAAGGAAAGGCACACAAAAAAGGGAGGAAAGAGTCAGAAAATGAAGAATAAAGCACAAAATGATCAGAAAATTTGCAATTTACTCCCTAAAGAGTAAGGAGGAGACATACAAGCAGTCTTCTGATACATGAAGTGTCAGTGTATAATAGTTCATAGACTGGGAGAGACATAGCAACAGATCAGCCAATGGGAGCTGATTGGTGACTGAAATAGTTTTGGAGACTGGGCATGGCTTAGCTCTCAGCTCAGCTCCAAAACTGAAACTGAAACAAATCTGTGCTGCTGCTCTGAACTGAAACTGAAACTCCTGTCCTCTGCTTGTGTTTTGCTTACTACTTCCTCTCTCTACCATGTTGAAAGAGCTTTGGGTATTTATACTTACTGCATGTTATATTATATATAAAGAGAAGTTTCTTATATATAATGGAATCCTGCTGAATCAGTTACTTGTGTGGGTTTCTGAAAGTGTTTGCTGCTTCAAACTCTGACATGAAGGAATGTCATAGAGAAGAGGGAGTAGAATTATTCTCCTAGCACCTCAGGATAGGACAAGAACCAAAGGTTGGAACTGTACCATACCCTTTCAAGGATATTGGTAGGAAGCAAAGAAAAGCAGCTAGAGGTGGGCTATAGATCTCTTGGAATCAATAGCAACAATGCATTTCTTGGCATTATTTGATGCCAAATAATGGTTCATTGGATGATGGTTAGTGGCTTGATGGTCTTTAATTATCTCTGGGGTTGCTTACAAAAATTGGTTCTATCATTCACTCAGCAAACCAATCAGCCTCAACAGGTATTAGAATCTAGTTGATCCTAGCTGATCTTGGAAGTTGGGCAGGGTCAGGCTTGGATAGCATCCTTATGTGGATTCTTTTTGCTAGTTAGACTGAATTTAAAAAAGAATCCAAGAAGGGACTTTCATAACTTTGCCAAGAAAACTACATGTAAAGAGTCACATTTGACTCAAGGGTGTCTTTACCTTGCATTAAGCTACAGGACTAAAAAGGAAAATCATTTAAAAAAAGTATGAAGCAATAAAATGAGAAAGTCCAACAAAAACTTATTTGTTTTTTTTAAAAAACAGCAAAACAATAAAAATTAAGTCAATTAAATGTAGTTAAAACAGCAGGTCCTAGAATAGGAACAAGCAGGTACTAAGCATTGTGAAAGTTCCACCAGAAGGGAGATTAAAAAAAATAGCTGCTACTTACACCAGTGGTGGAATTCAATTTCTTTTTTACTACTAGTTCTATGGGCGTGGCTGGGGGGGGGGTCATGTGACTGGGTGGGCAGTTTCTGTAAGAAGGGCAATAAATATTAGGCTAGAAACAACACCATAATGTTTTTTCCTGCCTTCCTTACAGGATTAACCCTGTAAAGTGGAAAAAAACAAAAGGAGATTTCTAACAACCGGTTGTCTGCTTAGAAAATTTACTACCAGTTCTAGCGAATAGGCTAGAACCTGCTGAATTTCACCTCTGACTTACATCACCTTACAAGATGGTTCCCTAATTGCATTTCATTACTTTTTTGGAAAACGTTCAATGCACCATAAGGTACATTGAAACTACCACCATCCTCCAACTGTTGGTCTTTCTCACAACCAGATTAGCACATAGTCAGCATAATCTCAACTCCTTCACTATCAACAGTCACCTGATGTATGTCCTCCAGATCTGTCGTGTCTACCAGACCATGTGCAAGATTAGTGCTTCCTCTTCTTGGCACATCAGTGATACAGCACAAGATCAGGGAAGCGGTAAAAGCTTTGCTGTAAGTTACAGAAAGCAATTATCTCGTCAGTAATTGCAATTCATGGAACATGGAGCATCAAAAAGAATGAAACACGTGGTATTGGTGAGCTTTGCTGATCCACCTGACCCAGATGGCAGTTTGGAAGGCATGGTGCTCAATATCACTCAGGCACTATTATCCTGTTAAATCTAAAACTGGCGTCGTCTGCCAGCTGTTTCCAGTCAGTGTTGCCAACTAACCAGTTACATCAAAACCACACTAAGGACAGTTCAGGCCAAGGAATCCAAAACCTAGCTGGGGCCAGTTCAGGCCAAGGAATCCTGTAGTCACATCTCTGAAAACCTGTTACAGTGGCCACTAGATAGGTGGACTTCAACCCTGGCAACGTATCTGCTTTGTAGTGATTCCTTTTCTCTTCTGATTGCAGTAGCTCCTGTTAAGACCATAAGATCTGGGCTTAGTTAGATGGCTGCAAGTAGTTCCTTTTCTGTATCTGTTTGCTGCCAGCTAGTTGTCATCCAGTTTTTCAATTCTGCCGCCACATTTAAAACTGAATGTAAAGAGAATGATGGCAGGTTTCTGCCCAAGCATGTAATGATGGCTGTCTTTGGGCTATGCCATTCAGCTGCCACAAACTAAAACTGAGTTATGTGAAAAAGACCTGACAATAATGTGCGTGCCTAATCTCGCAAGCAAAATGTTCATACAACCTAGGCTGAAATGGGTAGCTTGTGATTCAGAATGCTGGGGAAGACAGCTATTGTGTTTTACATGTTGCCTAAATCAAAACAATTTCTTAAATCTTGGTATAATCTGGGGCATAATCCCCCTAGAGATTCTTATATTTTCCCCCATCTTACTTGCCTTCAGACGAACCCTAACAATTTGGTTCTTTTGTTAAGATTAGGGGATCCTGTAGGCCCTTTTAGGCTGGGAGTGATGGGGGAGAGTGTTTTTTGTCTGTTCCCTTAGAGCTACTACTTTTTTTCTTACATAATATTGTTTCTCTTCTTGCTTTTAAAGTTGTAAAGCTAGCCAGAGTTCCTGGAGTTGGGAGGCCTAAAAGTAGGATGGATGAATGGAATTTGTTTGGGTATCTTGGCTTTGGGTTAAATGTTCAGACAAGAGACAATCTTGCTAAACTGTAGTCTCATAAGAATTGGAGTGTCTTGTCTTTGTATTATCAGTAACAGCTGGGTAGGAGTGGCTTTTTTTCCTGGTTGTCAAAATCTGATTAATGTGTTCTGACTTCTGCTGTGTTTATAACAGATTATTGCTTCCATTATAGACAAAGCAAATTATTTAGACATCATGGTGTCTCTTTACTCAGAAATATCAAGATATAGCCCCCTACTAGAAAACAAGTCTATCACACCTGATTAAAATATTTGGACCAAGGCTATCAGCTTCATCTTTTCTTCCATTACAACCAATAGCAAAAGAGACACACAGTTGCCATGGGAAAGCTCACATCCTTTAAAAAAAACAACGGCTATAAGTAAAGCCAGCAGTCTTATTCGTGCATAATGCAATTCTGATCTGCATTTAAAAAGAATAACTACTGCAGTTGAAGATGGAAAGACTTGGAAAAAGAGACAGAAACTATTTTTGTCCTTCTACCTCTACTGTCACAGCTCTAAGTCCTTTTTATCAGAGTATATAATATTTCCAGAAATATGGAAGATAGGGCAAGGGGGGAATGGAGTGGAAACAGATTGAGAAAAATATTTTTCTTTCTTTCAAATGTATCTCTCTTTGTATTCCTTCTTCCCCCTGCCATTGTGATTTCAGACACAGCTACAACATGTACTACAGGGAAAGCTGGTAAGGATTTATTAGTTGGGCTGGATGTTGGTTTTTAACATTTATAAATTTAAAAAATGATCTTTCGTGATAGTCTTTCTCATATTTTCATATTAACTTTCCATCTTCCATACTTTAAAAAGATAAAACAGGATTTACTTATATGGGCTTGATATTAAAAGAAGAGAGCTGCCCTCTTGTGGAATATATTAGTAGATTTCACTGCAGTACCAGTTTTCGAGATGCACATTTTTCCTTTTTGATATTTCTGTTATTGGTAGCACATTCAGTCTGCAATGCTTTCTGGAGCTCATGTCTATGTCTATGGAGCTTATTTGTGTATTTTGCAAAGCAAATGATCTCTTTCCAAAGAACTGGGAGTCAATTTGATAATGCCAAAGACTGCCTTTGACATGCATAGACCCCTCTTGACTGAGCACTTCATTTTAAATCTTTATAACCTGCTTACTCTCTACAGAGTTCTAGGAAGCTCACTCCCATCAATCAAATTTTAATAAATTGCTGGAAAGGCTAGGTTGAAATTATTGGTAGAGCCAAACCAGACTCCTTTATGCATGGGTGGGGCCAGAGGTGAAATTCAGTAGGTTCTAGCAGGTTCACTAGAACTGGTACTAAGTTTTCTAAGCAGTTCTGAGAACTGGTTGTTAGAAGAAATCTCATTTTGGTTTTTTTTCTACTTTACAGGATTAATCCTGTAAGGAAGACAGGAAAGAAACATTCTGGTGTTTCTAGCCTAATTGCCCTTCTTACAGAAACTACCCACCCTTTCACATGATCCCCCCAGCCATGCCCACCAAGCCACGCCCACAGACCTGGTAGTAAAAAAATTTGAATTCCACCACTTGGTGGGGCCACAGATAGGCAGTAGCTCCAAAGGCATACATAGTGTGTTTAGTTGTACCTTTGTTGTACATTGTGACACCTCTTTTTCATCTCAACAAAACCATGACTACACTATCTGCAATACAGACTCCATACACATGAAAGAGATATAAACAGAAACAATTCCTACTGCACACGAGCTCCGGCTACTCCAGAGATAATCGTGTGAGGAAAGCATTGAAATCACACCAAGCAGATCAGGAGAAGGCTAGGAACTGCCTTCAAGAGGTTGTTTGCACAGAAAGGACTGTAAAACATTCACATTTCAAATAATTGAGTAACTTTGAAGCACATGGTCTATTTAGAAGGTTCATGGACTGCAAAGAGACCTAGAATTATCCTTGTTCTTCAGGATGTGCAGTACTTTTAAGACAAGCTATTCTACACACACTTTTCTTGTCAGGAGCTCAATTTCAAGAATTTGAAGACAACTAGAACAGAGATGACTCTTTCCCCCTGCAGTGTTAATTTCATGCATTAAATTTCTTCACAGCTGTGTCCCTTGAAGTCCTAGTTGTTTACATTTATTGTTTCAAGCACAAAACAATATTTTCACAGGGAGGGTAATACTGAGCAAGAATGGTTCTGGACTATGCTCTGCTGGCTTCTTGCCTAATATGTCCACACAGAAGATAAATTAGAATGTCAACATTGTATTTGCCAGAACTTATATTGGAATCTCATATTGCCCATCTGCTTCATTGTATATTAACCATTTTCACATACATATAAATAAACAGAAGAGTCTCACATAAAAGCACTCCAATCCATAAAAACATGCTCCATTGTAACAAACAGCTCTTTCCATATCCTGACTATCCAGTAGCTGATGGTTAAAGTTCTAATAGAAGGGAATATTTATAACTCAGGGTTGAACTGTGAGGTTCTTGGTGCCCTGAACTTGGTTGTTTTCTTGCAAATATTTGATTACCCCCAACTAGGTAACTTCTTCACATGCTGGATATTATTCAGATCCCACAGTAAGCAGTTATCAAACTACTCCAGTTTAATGCCCTTTAAATGAGTTGGACATCTCCCAGTAGACTACCCATATAACATACAGCTTGATTCTAATTGCCTCCTCATAGCTATGTGTATATATGCACATAACACAATTCCAATTTGTGATTTCAACATTGCAAAGAGAAAATGTTCCCAATATTCTCTGATACAGATCTCAGTAGAACTCAATTCCTGGCCTGTAGCCTAAAGGTGGTAAGACTTTATTTGGAGTAAATCCAACCTGATCTTAATGACACTTGGGGAAATAGTCCATTGAATAGCCAAGCACTGGCTGCTAGTATGTTATACCTACTGGATAATAATGTATTATATATGAGTTAATAAATATACCAGTCTGGCTTCTTTGGAAAAAAAAAAAAGGTGTTCACCTTAGCACTCTATCAATTATTTTGGGTAGCACCAGCTTACTATGGAGTAGAGACATGGGACAAGCATTGGTTTGGAATGGAATGGGAATTTCTAGAATCAAATATCCCTATCTGATACTTAGATCTCAAGACAGACTTGAGATTTTCATTATGTATTATCCAACCCGCTATTTCATAATCTCATTGGCACAAATGATAGAAATGAACCTAAGCAGGATGTGAAGGACCTCTCTCTTTGGTATCTTGCTATTATCTATTGGATGTCAATCAATATTTTATACTGGCTATCACATGTGGACCCATTCATATAATGTCTGAGTAGCCCTTACAATAGGGTTGCATTGGATCTAGTGTTTTTATATTGCCTACTTGGTCAAACTGGAAATTCTGGCTACTTAAAATCTCTGAGAACGACGTATCTAATATTTCTTTGTGGTCTCTTGGGGATTTTCCCTCAGAGCCTTAACAAACCTCAGGTTCTGATTGGAATCAAGGGATGATGGTTTGGAATGTGCAGTTTATTGTACATTTTTCCAATAATCACATGTTCCAACTTAGAAACATTACTTTTCGATAGAATCTAAAATGAAAGGAACTGCACTACAATCTTGCTAATGTTGCTATGGTTACCCATCAGCTTCTACAGCCAAAGCACACAAAAGCTTTGGTGATTCGTTTCATCTCTTGTCCTTGTCCACCCTGGCTTCTCAAATCTGCAAATGCTGGGTTTGAAAATATATCTCCTCTTAGAATACACATGCAAGAACCAGTCAGAAAGCCAATTTATATTCAACTATTTTAGTAATCAGTTAGGATTCTGATTTTCCATTGGGGAGTAAATTACTGAAGCATATAGTGATTTCCACAAATTACTTAAAAGTGATTTCCACTTTTAAGCAGTATTGAAGATTCTGATCATTTAGATCTATTTGTATTTGGTTTCCATTTGGCAGATGGAATCAGCTTTCATCACTCTGAAAAATTGTTTATGTAGAATAAATCATGCCACTCTGCTATGCTTCCTGCACTTCTCAGGCACTTTCAATCTAATCAACCACACCGTCCTTCAAACAATATCTGGTTGAATTTGGAAGGCGCAGTATGGAGTACAGCAATGGCACTTATACTTATATACTACTTCATAGTGATTTACAGCACTCTCTAAGCAGTTTACAAAGTCAGCATATTGCCCCCAACAATCTGGGTCTTTATTTTACTGATCTTGGAAGGATGGAAAGCTGAGTCAATCTTGAGCCAGTCAGGATCAAATTCCTAACAATGGGCAGAGTTAGTTTGCAGTACTGCATTCTAACCATGGTGCCACAGAGCAGAAGTGAAATTCAGCAGGTTCTAGCAGGTTCACTAGAACTGATAGTAAATTTTCTAAGCAGTTCGGAGAACCAGTTGTTATAAGAAATCTCCTTTTGTTTTTTTCCACTTTACAGGGTTAATCCTGTAAGGAAGGCAGGAAAGAAACATTCTGGTGTTGTTTCTAGCCTAAACTTTATTGCCCTGCTTCCAGAAACTGCCCACCCAGTCACATGACCTCCCCCTGCCATACCCACCAAGCCACACCCATAGAACCGGTAGTAAAAAAAAATTGAATTCCACCACTGCCACAGAGTATATATAGGAAACAATTTTAATTGAATAAAAGTGGCAAGAAGTCTCAAGCCAACCAAAAGCTTGCAATGTAATAATCATCATTTAATTCTAGGAGCCCTAGCCATAATTTACAGTTTAACTGAATAATCCCACTCAAATATTACTAACACAGCACATACAGTTGTCTATATAAAGCACTCCATTTTTTAAAAAATCAAGTTTCAAGTTTCTTAAACTCTTTAGTCTGATACTGTCATAATTTTGAACAGGAATGGACAGCTTCTTTCAGGGAGCTTGCTCTGTCTGGGAGCTCTTTGGGAGATACTGCAGCCATGGGTGATGACACCAAGGAACTCATTTTCATAAGAGGAACTTAAGTCCCTCTTACAAAGAAGCAAAAAACTCTCAATATGTTGTCCAATTTATTTGCAGCTAATTGCCTCCTCCCTATTCTAGAGCATCCCCACGTCAGTGAGTGAAAAGCCAAGCTAGTCCAGAGACATTTGATTTGATCAGACAAATCAAAAGTTGCCTTATTTTCTTATTCATCAAAATCAAAGAAAGTCACAAGGAGGCGTAGAAATACAAAATACAAGAATCCATTAAGCAAGAATATCCAGGATTAGGTTTCCCAGTGGAAGAAACTGTGAAGAGGAAGTGTATCTATGGACCAGTCATTCTTAAATGCAATTTTCCCAATATAAATTGCCTCTCTAAAGCTGCTATTAACCTTCTAGGGGGCCATATCAATCACTGCTGTCCAGGTACCAATATTTCTTTGGCCTTTTGTTTTGTGCAGAAACTTAAGGAAAGAAAAGCGGTATGGCAAGGAATGAAAAAGCAACCAGCTTATTTTCTACTTTCAAACAACTTAATATATATATATATATGCAGAACAATTATGAAATTCTGTATAAAAGTACAAATCCTGAAATCTATTGTTGGCACAAACTATATGAAAATATGTATACCGGAACGCTAGTATACATTTATTCAGCTATTGCAATTTAAATATAAAAGATGGGACTGTCTGTGAAATCAAACATTACACGGCTGGAAATCATTTCCAACAATCTACAGCTTCCATGATTACAAGCAGGCATTAAAAGTTCCAAGCATAACTTGCAGCAGTCATAAAATCTAAAAACTTGTTTTTGAAATATAAGGGAAGGAGATTCTTGGGAAGCTGAGTCCTGTGATCACTATCACATTATCTCTGCACATACAGAAACCATCCTGTACTAATTATGAGTAACCTTACCAAAATTCCCTAAGCTCAGGCTTTGATACAAGATTTAGGAGATTATAAAAGTCCGAGGATGGACACAGAGCAGAAAGATTAGATCGCTTTTGCTCCTTTTTGACTGTCTCCAGCTTCCCTACAGCTGTCTTAGGCAGATAAGCTTTGTCGAAATGGAAGAAGTGATGAACTCAGAAAGAGAACTTGGCGAGCAATATGTGAATTAGCTCAACTTGAAATATTTTGATGTTCAGAGGAAACTGCTTTATGCACTTTGAGGATGATCCAAATTGAGTATTGACAAGGTTATCCATCCGTATTCATCAGAGTCTACCTTCAGACCAAAACCTTACAATCCTAGGTCTCTTTTACAATGGTTCCTCATAATACCCTGCTATTCTATATACTTTGAAACATGAAATATTGGGAGTGAGAAGTAGGGTTTCAGACATTGGAAAATGTTGAAAAGTTCATGCAGCAGGTTGCATCTTATTTCCTGAATTTCGTAAATGAGGACTCCAGTAGTGATAAAACTCAATGTTGGTGGCATTATATGAAAGTCAGATGAACAAGAAGCTGTGAACTGAAGGACAAGAGCAAGTATTCCGCTGATGAACCCTCTTCCAGGTTCCTCTACATCTCGGATTCCCCACAGCCTGCCAGTACAGTAGCTGGTTCCTGTAAAACAAAACAAAGTGTGCCATGAAGTAAGTGGTATTTCCATTTCTACAAGGACAGAAGGATAAAAGGTCCATGAATACCAGAGAGCAACTGCCAACAAGAGGAGAAATTAGTAGGCTTGATCCCAAAGGTAACTGGACTTTGTTTTTTTCTTTGAAGACGTTTTCGCTTATCAAGCATTTCTCTTCAGAGCTGAAGAAGCTTCTTGGATGAGAAGCGAAACGTCTTCAAAGAAAAAACAGAAAGTCTAGTTGTCACTTGAAAAAATATATTTGGGACAACCGTGACCTGGATGGCTGAGAATCTCCATAGACATTTACTAGGCTTGATGAGACCTGATATAAAACCACTGCTTTGCTTTATATGCAACAGTGTATATCAATGTTTGTCAACTTTGTCAACTTTAAGATGGGTGGACTTCAACTCCCAGAATTCCCTCCCCAGCACAGCTAGCTGGGAATTCTTGGAGTTGAAGTCCATCCATCTTAAAGCTGCCAAAGATAAGAAGACACTGGTGTACATGACAGTCTTTTCTCCAGTTAAGGATTCTGAATCAGATCCTTTATGTTTCTAGTAATATAGAACCTTTTACAATCCAATTGCAGAAATATATAATGAAGAAATATTGGGTGAAAAACTACTGTTTTTCAGCATATAAGGTGCACTTTCCCCCTCCTCCCCAAAAAAGTGAGTGAAAATGTCTGTGTGTCTTATACAGCAAATGTTGCCAAAGTCCCGCCCATCCAATGGCCGTTTTTTGGCCTCCATATGCCCCGTTTTCGGGCCTTTTCCCTGCCTTTTTTGAGGCTTTTTTTGCCCATTTTTGAGGCTTTTTGGCCTGTTTTGGGGGCTTTTTTGCTTATTTTTGAGGCTTTTTTGGCTGGTTCTCAGGGCTTTTTAGGCCCGTTTTTTGAGGCTTTTTTGCCCATTTTTGAGGTTTTTGCCCATTTTTGAGGCTTTTTTTGCCCATTTTTGAGGCTCTTTATGGCCAATTTTTGGGCTGAAAAGCCTCAAAAATGGGCCAAAAAAGGCCTCAAAAACGGGCAAAAAAAAGCCTCAAAAATGGGCCAAAAAAAGGTCTGAAAATGGGGCACACAGAGGCCCAAAACCTTTTTGTTGTTGTTTTCGTCTTCTAAATCTAGGTGCATCTTATACTAAGGTGCATCTTATATGCCAAAAAATACAGTAATTTTTCTTTGAACCAGCTTTATCAAAGTAAGTAGTATGTGCAGATTGATTTTTAATCTGTCACAGATCTGGACAGCAAGTTATTCCTAGAGAAGCATTTCCTTCCTTCCTTCTTTCCCCAGCTGTATGCACATGAACATCTGTTGCAAACCTGCATTCCATAACTCCCATTTCTTCCTTCAAATGCTAAGGAACAGCTAATCTTTTCAAGCATGAGACACTGGCTTTTCTAACACATGTTTTTTGCAAATGTCAGTGGTGCTTAATCAGGCCTGAATCTTCCAGTAGCATTTCATTATAAAAAACACCTCTAATTTTTACTCCATTGTTTTAAAGGCTGCCTGTTTAAGTATCCAAAGATGTATAGTGTACAAATTCATTGCAGCTTTTAGAATCTATTTCTTAAGCCTATATGTACTGAATAAATTGATAAGGCACAAAATGAACTGAAGAGTTAATTTGTCCAAGACCCTAAAAATGTAAAGTATCTGTGTGATGCTGAAGGGGTATTTATTTCTGTAAACCATGCGTTTCTCCAAACCGCTTTTTGGCTCCAGTCCTATTCCCATTCATCACCTAAGTTTGCCATTACAAAGGAAAAGGAAATCTCACAGCCATTCTATCCTTTCACAGAATTCTTTGAATAGATGAATGATCTTCAGAGTGTGTTCTCCTCTCGCCCTCCATTCTAAAGACTTTTCTCTTTTCTATCTTCTCAAGTGATCATGGCAGAAAGCTCTTCATGTCACCATATCCCCTAGTAGATTTGATCAATGTCTCTAAGTCTATTTCAGGAAGAAACAAGGAGGACAGGAATATTGGCAGATGGCTCCAGTTGCACCAAACGAAACCTCAGGAGACATTCCAGGCATGGTGTTTGATTCTGTCACTAAGAGGCTAGACGCAAGTGGTTTAAGTGACAACAGCTCTTTATTTACAGCACAAGTATGACAAGAATGTATTTACAAGGATTTTGACAGCTTTTATACTCTTTTGAATGGCGCGCCTTAGCCAATCAGAGAGC
>JAEANM010011342.1:0-15319 GCA_017656035.1 Myanophis thanlyinensis | reverse complement strand
GACTTGTGGACTTCAACTCCCAGAATCCCTCAACCAGCTTTGCTGGCTGAGGGATTCTGGGAGTTGAAGTCCACAAGTCCAAAATTGCCAAGTTTGAAGACCCCTGGCCCAGGCTAATTCCTCTTTTGATTCCTCCCACAGGCTCTGCCACTCCTTCTCCTATACTAGGTTAATTTTCAATCCCCATATCTCTAAAGTCAACCTGAAGAGTTTTGGAGTGTTAACTGGAGGCTTCTAGGTGACAAAGTCCAACAGTTTTGTAGGTTGGGAAAGACGGAGCTATATCTAACAATAGCCATGACAGTGTTAGAAATGATCGAGGAACAAGGGAAGGATTCTGAGATAAATTGATGCTTGAATTGGCATGAGAAAAAAGATTGCAGGACTTACAAGACTCTTTTCTTCTTAGGTCTGTCTGGACTATGGCTATCTCGGCCTACTGGCATGGACTCCGCCCTGGCTATCACCTCAGTTTCCATACCATCCCATTATGCCTAGCAGCTGAGGGGGCCATGGAGGATGGGCTGTTGAGGCATCTCTCCCCCTCTGGCCGTGCCTGTGCTGACTGGACACACTGGTTCCTAAAGATGAGGGCTTATGACTATGTGTGTGTGGGTTTCCTCATGCGTAGCTTTGAGGGTACTATTCGCTACTGGAGCTCAGTGCATTATTGTGTTCATGTGGGGGCTTTGAGTTTCTTTGTTCTTGGGAAAGCAATGGGAGCCCTCCCAAAGGGTAAAGATAATCAGAAACGAGAATGAGAAGCCAGTATTCTTCTGTCTTAAATAATCAGTGGGGAAAGCTAATCTATTGCTTAGATTAGCAATAACTAAGGGGAGGTATTATGTATAGGTTCAAAATGGCCCCAAAGAGGAACTTGCTATATTTACATAATTATGAAGGAGAAAAGGGTGTTCCAAATTTCTAGACTGTACCTTAAAGCATTTCATCTTAAACCTATGGTGCCTTTAATATTGCAAAAGATCAAAATAAATAGTGGGTCAAATGAGAAAATACAGTATTAAAATGCAGGTAGTCCTTGATTTACAGCCATTCATTTAATAACCGTGTGAAATTATGTCAGCACTGAAAAAAAAGTGATTTTCAAGTTGTTCTTGCACTTATGCCGCGTTCCCACAGTCACATGATCAAATTTTGGGGAGCGGCATTCACTCAATGACTGCATGATGCACTTCACAACCATGACAAAAAACGTCATAAAATCAGGCACGACTCACCTAATGACCATCTCGCTTAGCAAATGACACTCCAGTCTTAATTGCAGCAACAGGAATAATGTTTAGACTTACATACTTCATAGTGTTTTACAGCCCTCTCCAAGTGGTTTACAGAGTCAGCATATTGCTGGATCCTCATTTTACCAACCTCGAAAGGATGGAAGACTGAGTCAACCTTGTAATTGTAAGTCAAGGGCTGCCTATAGTGGTAAGCCTTTATGTAAAGCAGTATTTTTAGCAAAGGTGCTCCCAACTGGTAACAGATTTACTGTATAGGTTTATATATAGAGATTTATTCAATATAGCTTTAATACATGAAATTTATATATGGCTCTTTGAAGGCCAGATGTTCTCCTAGGTTCATTGCACAATTTGGAAGTCATCATAAGACTTTTCACTCCTTGAAGAACAAGGGCTGGATGTTTCTCAGAGAGTCCTTCATCCTGTGTACTAATTGCAGTTGTTTCTGGATTGGAGTGTGTGGCGGGTGGGATGCTATTCACTATTACAAATGCCTCGGATAATTCTTGTTTGGATTGTTGCAACATACAAGGAACTGACCTTGAAGGTCACCCAGAAGCTAAAGCCTTTCCAGAATTAGTATGAGTACATCCCAATAGGCCCATGCCATCGCACTGGTTACAGATGGCTTCCAAGTACAACACAAGACACCAGACATTTATGACATCTGTCTGCAGTTTTCTCTGCCATCCTAAAGATCCAGCAAAGGCTGGCATCTTATGGAACCTAGGAGGTGGGTGTTTTTTCTGCCAGTGTTTGCTCTATAAACACTGTTTTTCCTAAGATCTGGCTACCCTGGACCCTGCTGGTTTCTAAGAACACTATGGAAACCTGATTCTTCCTCCAAGCAGTGGAATGGAATGGTACATGAACTTTTTATAATGATATGAGGTCTATAGTCATCTTTTCAAACCTTCAAACCCAAAGTAGCTTGGCGAATGGGTAGCCATACAAATGAGTGAGTGAGTAAGTATAGAACATACAATATTAAAGTACAGGTACTCTATTTACAGCCATTCATTTAATGACCATTTGAAATGACATCAGTGAGTAAGCGAGTGAAAGGGCCATCTAATATAAAACATTTTATATAAATTGTTTCGTTTTATAAAGTTGAAGAACAGGCGTCAAGAGTTGACTTTCGGTGTTATATTGTGGTGATAACAGTGGCAAAATCCAGTTCTTTTTTTTCTATTGATATTGCATCCATAAATGCTCTATTTAAGGTCCTTTTGGTGGTTGTGTGAGCTATAGGTTCATCTGCAGGCTACCATGAGGCATATTCTCTGGCATATAAACTTGCTTGGATTTGCTCAGAATTGGTTTCCGATTGGGCAATCCCATAAACCGGTGATTAGTTCCGTGTATGCCCCACCACCACCACCACCATGGGAAGTGATCTTGATTGAGTCCATGCAGTAAAATAAGTTTTCTTGAGGGAGTGGTTTCACCTGCCTTGAAAGTTCTGGTGGTGCACCCTATCTCAGGAAGCCATTACCAGACCTAACAGTCCTGGACAATTTTCATCCAATCTCCAACATTTTTTTTCTCTTGTTTTTGGTTTTATTGCTGTTGAATTTACACTGTTTTAGAGTCATAGAGCTGGGTGAACTCATAAAGTTTATAGTAGGAACTGTATTAAATCGATGTGGGTTGAGATTTCCATGAAAAATGAGGGATTTTAAATTCACTTCAAATAGACAATTTACAGAATTAGAATTCATGCGTAAAACTTAATGGCACAGAAGGATATTCTCCAAGACAAGAAAATTATACACCTTTATTGCAATCATTCATTGGAGAGATACTTTTTTTAAAAAACAAATATGGAAATTAGATGTTTAAAAAAGCAATATCTCAAGATAAATGGAATTGTATAAGGGAAAACCCATTCCTTTTCTTTTATAGCTTTTCAGAAAAAAAAATCCTTGAAATATTTTTTTGATTGTTACTACCCTCTCACTGTTAAAATTTCATACATACCGTAATTAAAACAAGCACACAGGGCTGTTTATTTGGGGATATGACATTTCTAGAGAATGCATTAATTACTAATAAAAATATAGAAAACATCTGAGACTCTTGTCATTTTCTGATAAGAATACAAATACATAAACATAGTATTTATTAATAGTTATTGGATTTGTAATAAAAAATATTGGTGGGTCTAGCAGGAGCACTTAAGAAAAAAATGGTATGATAAAGTAAATTATGGTCTTTGGGGCACTTAACAAAAATTAGCATATATATTGAAAGCAGTGGAAGAAAGTCAGATTTTTTTATAAAAAAATATAATGATTAAAATGATAATAAACTACCTACTTGTATGCCGTACTATGAGAAACAGTAGAAGAAAATAATGTGTATATATATATTCTTGTTTGTAATACTGTGATATTGATTCACACTTGATCAATGATGAAATAAATGTTCAAAATCTGTTAGGGTCTCAAAAACTCCTAAATTAGTTTTGTCAAAGAGCATTCTGGGAAAGGATGGAAACTGCTACAGCAAAAAGATTATACCACAAAATTACTTGTTTGCTAATGGGGTGGTAACATGGAAATACTACATATTTACATATATTCAGATTTATAGCCTAAATCCACATGTACATACTGTAGATTGGTTGAAAATTGAGAAAGGCGGGATTTAGTTTGCAAACCTAAAAAAATCAGGTAATGCCCGTAATTATAGATTTTATATAGTTGCCCATCTCATCCTTGTGACTCTTGGTGGCTACAAAAATAAAACATTACAAAACATAAAAATGGCAACACAAAGTAGACAAGACCCCTACAAAAATTATCTTTCAATTAAACCCCATATATGTGGGGTTCTGTTAACAATCTGGCCTGAGGGGGATAGCTTGTCTACACGTTTTCTTGAAGATGGTTATTTTTGATGTTCTTTTTTTCCATAACAGTTATTCGTTGAAGATTTTAGTAAATATAACATAGTAAAAATCAATACAAACCAAACTAGAAGGAAAAAGAAAAGAAAAAATTAGAAGATGCAGGGGAAAGAAGAAAGAGAAAGAGAAACAAAGCCAATGCACATAGTCTCCAACTTATGACCGTAACTGAATGCAGAATTATAGTTGTAAATAAGTTTGTTAAACAGGTCACCACATAGAGAAGAGAAGTCTCTTCTTCCTCACTACAAGAAGCTGAATTTCAGGTGATTTTATCCCAAAGACCTAATCATCATCCGTAAAGTGAAACAATCTTGCACCTATAAACCAATCTTTATTTCCTTCAGCTATCTCACTTCTCTGCTTCATTCAGTAAATCAACACCAATATTCATTGCATTGTTGGTCTTGCTCAGACCAAACCCACCCTGCTCAGATCTTTCATCCTAACAGTAACAGAGATCTTCTAGTCAAATGCCCTGCTCAAGTAGTTGACCTTAAACAATTCTGGACAAATGGTTGTCTGGTTTCTTCTTAAAAACTCCCAGTAATGGTACACCCACAACTTCTGGAGGAAAGGTGTTACATTGATAAATTCTTTATCACTAACAGAAAATTTCTCCTAGGTTGGGTCTCTCTTTAAAAAGTTTCCACTCATTTTTTGTCCTGCCCTTTGGTGCTTTGGAGAATAAGTCAATCTACTTTTCTCCATGGCAGACCCTCAAACATTGGAATATTACTCTCAAGCCCTTCTCTTCATTAGACTAGACATACCCAGTTCCTGCAATTGTTCACTATGTTTTAACCTCCAGTCCCTTAATCATCTTTGTTGCTCTTCTCTGCACTCATTCTAGAGCCGTGATGGCAAACCTATGGCACGGGTGCCACAGGTGGCACGCAGAGCCATCTTGCTGGGCACAGAAGCTGTCGGCCAACTTACTTCCAGCTGAGCATACACATGCAATTGCAGAGACCCAGCTGGTCTTCAGGGTGTCCGCTGTGCATGCACGCAATTGCAGCAGGAAATCCAGCTGGTCTTTGGAGCTCTACTGCAAATGTACAGGCAATTGCTCATGTGTGCATGAGTGCCTGTGCACAGTGCCCGTGCATTGCATGTGCAAAAGCTGTATGCATGTGCAGATGGTGCAGTTGCACATGAAGCGCATGTGAAGGAACTGCACACAAGAGGGATGGCACGCACAAAGCACATACTTTTCGGCACTCGGTAAATAAAAGGTTTGCCATCACTGTTCTAGAGTATCAATATCTTTTTGATATCATGATGACCAAAATTGGATGCAGTATTCCAGATATGGTCTTACCAAGGCTTTATAAAGCGGAAGTAACAGATCATGTGATCTTGATTCTATCTCTTTGTTGATGTAGCCTGGGACTGCATTATTGTTTTTTGTGGGTTTTTTTGGGTGAGTCCAGGACAACCTTTCTTCTCCTGAAAGCTGGCAGAACTGCTTGTTTTTACAAAGCTGAATTTATCTGATTCTCTATCTGGCTGATCATAGGGTGACCTGACACCCACACCCACACACACACACAATCAGGATACGTGTGATATTTTGAAGGACTTTTTACAGAGGGACCATTGAGAGCACCCTGAGCAGCTGCATCACTGCCTGGTTTGGGAACTGCACCATCTCGGATCGCAAGACCCTACAGCGAATAGTGTGGACAGTGGAGAAGATCAATTGGTGTTGTTCTTCCCTTTGTCATGGACATTTACACCACACACTGCATCCGTAAAGCCAGAAACATTGTGGCTGACCACACATACCCCTCACACGCACTCTTCACTCTCCTGCCATCTGGAAAGAGGTACAGAAGCATTCAGAATCATACATTCAGACTGTGTAACAGTTTCTTTCCACAAGCCATCAGACTCCTCAACACAAAGAAACTGGAATTATAAATACTTGTGTACTTACAGTTTTTTTTTAAAAGTTCTTAGTTAGAGTTATGTGACGTTTCTCACGGTCAGGCGGGTCCCCCATGGTTTGGAGGAAAGGAAGAAACAACACCAAGCTTCCTCGGGGTGGGAGAACACAGACCGAAGTTTATGTTTCCTTTTTATTACATTTCATGATCAGAAGGCGTATACAAAAGCAAGGAGGCAGGATTACATATTTTTTTGCTCAGACTCGTATACTTCCAAGGCATCAAGAAGGATACGGCATGTTACAATTAAATGCTGAGCAGCTTTGGGTGGTTATAGGAGATATTTTAAAATATTTTGCCACAGTTTAAACAAAGTGGAGCCAGATTCCGGATAAACTGGGCATTTAAGCCAAACATATTTTAAAAGTGTTGTTAGTTGCTTTTTTGTTATTGGTGGTAAAGGTTTGCCTTTGTTAGATAAAATAATGTTAGAAGCCTTAAGAGGGTCTCCAAGTTCATGAAGGTGCGCCACCTGGGGCTTGGAAAACCCGCCTCCCATACTCATGAGGGGATCGTCGTTACTGGCGATCGAGACGCGTCGAGCCCTTCTCTCAGGCGTGAGCAGTGGAGGTCTCAAGGCGGAGAAGTCCGATGGGCGATTGTTGCGGGGTCTTCGGGCGATTCTTTGCGGGGCCATTGGGCGATCAGTCGCGGGGCATCACGTCGGGGTCACCAGCTGTGACGTTTCTCGCGGTCAGGCAGGTCCCCCACGGGTTGGAGGAAAGGAAGAAACAACACCAAGCTTCCTCGGGGTGGGAGAACACAGACCAAAGTTTATGTTTCCCTTTTATTACGTTTCATGATCAGAAGGCGTGTACAAAAGCAAGGAGGCAGGATTACATATTTCACGTGTATAATGTTGCATTTGTATACCATGTATAAAAACTGAATTTCCCAAAAGCTCTACTTCAAATGCTTGTTCATACTTTCATTCCTGAAGCTGCTGCACTTTTCAAAACAAGTGCATTAAAGTGAAAGCTTTATACCTATGCATGTTTGTAGGACTCTTAAGATATTGGTTGCCTGGTTACAACGTTGGGGCATATTACCTGGAAGAATCATTAATCCATGCCCTGCTTTGTATTCTACTTCCTTGTTCCTTGTTCGGTTTGATCACAACAAGAATTGCACTGAATGATATGGCTGGATAATTTGCAGGCATGGAAGAAGATTTCAGGGAAAGCAGTTTAAGGCACCAAGAAGAGGAAACAGGTACTTTCGCCACATTCTTTTGTTGTTTTGGTCTGGGAATGGCTGATAACCAAGAGTTTCCAGCATTATTTTTTCCTTTGGCAAAATTCCTCCACCTACCAAGCTGTTTTGCTCTGATCTTGAATTAATGCACTGTCTGCAGACAGAATACTAAGAAGCGATTGTTCTCTGATTTTGATTATATATGTGAGGAGTTCTGCTGCAAATATTGTTCTGGAGCAACTTTTTATTAATCTGGAGAAACTTGCTTGGGAAAGTTTGACCTATTGGATGTCTGAATCCTCTTATCTGGATATTTTCCAGATAAGCACATTATAATAACTGAAGGGCAAATTTCTATAATACCCCGAATGACCATCAGCCACACTTAACATGCAACAGAAGGGATCAAGGATAGGATGGTGGAGCACCATGGCAAAATCTAGACACAAAATCTTCAGATTCAGAATAATTTTTTGGTGGGTTGGTATTTTATTTTGGTTTTTTGCTCTCTATTTTTTAGGTGTACATTGCAGGTTTGTTTCTTTTTTTTCCAGTCATTAAGAAATGGAATGAAACAGCGCTGACCACAACTGGCACTTGCTGTATAATATTATAATTTGACACCGCGGTTAGAAGAGGCTCTGGAAATTACGGGAAAAAATATTTTGTATTATTCAATAATATTGAATTAAGGCTATAAATTGCCAGTCCTGCTTAGAGGAATCAGAATGGCAGGGAGGGGAAAAAAAGAGAATAAGAGCATTATTTTAGAGAAACAAAAATGGTGGAGGAGTTACAAGCTTCTCCAGTAATGGCACCTAGTGAAAGAAGAATAAGATATATCTGTGAAATATTTATTTGCTTTCAAATCAGATGGATTACTTCCCTCTGTTCAATGTAGCTTCCTTTGGGATGAAGTACTTTGGCTGGGTCATTCTGTAGCTGTATGATTATGAAGAAGGTTTTAATAAGATTTAGGCCCTTTCTGATCTGCTTAAATTGATCACCCAAGTGAAATGCATTTTAAAAAGGAAATGAAGTACTTCTCAGTGGCTTGTGTTTGCCTAACTTTTTGGATCGAGTGTGTTTGGAATTAACAGGAAATCTTGGGGTGTTCTTACAAATCTTCAAAACACGGGGAAAGGTTATTATGTATGCACAAGAGTCACCTGCAATTACAGGTAGTCCTCAACTCACAACAGTTCGTTTAGTGACCATTCAAAGTGACAGCATCACTGAAAAAATTATTTACGATCATTTTTCAGACTTATGACTGTTGCAGCATTCCCATGGTCACATGATGTACTTTCGGATGCTTGACAACTGACACACATTTACGACGGTTGCAGTGTCCCAGAGTCAAGTGATCCCCTCCCCCCCAAAGGTCATAAAATGGGGCAAATACTCACTTAACAAATTTCTCACTTAGCAACACAAATTTTGGGCTCAGTTATGGTGGTGAGTTGAGAACTGTCTGTATTTGGCTTTTTAAGAATGTTTGGGATACCCACATAGACCTCAAGGATGTTTTTGTGAATAAAAATAGGGAGTGGCAACTTGTTTTAGTCTAGGCCACCTTTCTACTTAATTTTTTGAAAGTCAAATTACTTTTTAGAAATAATAACTTATTATTCATAGGCACTGTGTTGCCCCCCATTATAATTGTATATCTATCTATATAAAAATGGATGTATGTGTTCCAGAATAACTCTGGAACGCCTCAAGCAATTTTGGTAATTAGATGGCTTACTCTCTGGAAACAAATACTATGGGAGTAAGACACCCCTAGCATCACTAGGTGTGTGTGGGTATGTGTCCCAACATAACTCTGCTTATGTTATGGTGAATTTGTGAAAGACTTTAATTTGTATACTGTACTTATACGTTTAAAACCCTTTAAATAAAATTAATTTGATTTGATGCTATGGATATAATTCATTCCTTTTCCTGTCTAATACAAGATTGGGATAAATAAATACCTGGGCAACGCTGGGTTATCAGCTAGTATTTATATAAAAATGTACCAGTCTAGCTAATTAACAGTTTTGGAGTCCTTAAACTTCTGAATATGAACTCTGTGATGTTTCAGTTTGCTCTCTTTCATAGACAGCTGTGTTGAATCAATCCAGGAACTTAAAAAATCAGATACTTTCAAACATTTTTGAGGTTGCGGAATTTATGAGGATAAATTTTGAGGAAATTTATCACAGTCTCAAGATTTCCTCCATGATAGGATAGGCTGAAAACAAATCACTCAATAAATGTAACTAAATAACACTTTATAGAATTTGCAGTTGCAAATAAATTGTACTTTATTAGACTTTCACAGACAAAAATGCCAAAGGGCAGGGATCAGTAGGCAATAAAACAATGTTTTCCTTATATAAAGATCTGCGTATACTATCAGCCAAATGATGGATCTACTTCATGGCCTCTTCCTACTTCTTTATATTCCCCTGGGCAGGAAAATGTCCTCAAAGTCATGAATTCCTATTATCTAGATCAGGGGTGGGCAATTATGGCTCCTTCATGACTCGTGGACTTCAACTTCAATTGGTTTTTATAGAGTGAATTGTATATGTGTATTTTATTGGCTGTAAACCGTCCCGAGTCCCTAGGGAGAGGGGGCGGTATACAAATCATGAAAAATAAATAAATAAATAAACTCCCAGAATTCCTGAGCCAGCATGGCTAGCTCAAGAATTCTGGGAGCTGAAGTCCACAAGTCATGAAGAAGCCATAATTGCCCACCCCGATCTAGATAGTGAGGATTAGTATCCTTGGTATTGGATCCAAGATTTGCTAAATGTGTAGGCTTCTTTGTTATGGCAGCATTAAAGTTATAGGTTAGTTAGTTAGCTGAGATCAATGATATCCAAACAAGTTTTCTCAACCTTATGGACTGTAAGATGTGTGGACTGCAACTCCCAAAATTTCACAGCCAGCTATGCAATTCAATTCAATTCTGGTAGTTGAAGTCCACACATTTTTAATGTTGCCAAGATTGACAAACGCTGAAGACAACAATTGAAAAGTGCCTCACTTTGCATGGAGAATGCCCTGTAAAGATATAAAGATAAATGTTGATTCTGCTTGTTCTGTAAACTTTCATAGCTGAATACATAATCAAAGTAAATTTAAACAAATAATTGTAATTTATATATTCAGCTCTTTGAATAGCATAGCACTTAGATTTATATACCACTTTATAGTGCTTTATAGCCCTCTCTAAGCAGTTTATAAAACTGCTTAGAGAGGGCTATAAAGCACTATAAAGTGGTATATAAGTCAGCATATTGCGCCCAACAATTTGGATCCTCATTTTACCCACCTTGGAAGGATGGAAGGTGAGTCAACCTTGAGCCTGGTGGGATTTGAATTGCCAAATTGCAGGCAGCCGGCAGGCAGTAGAAGTAACCTGCAGTACTGCACTCTAACCACTGCGTCACCTCTTGCATATGGACTGCTCAGAACTTGCTCTGGACTGATCTCTTATTTTGGACCCTGTTGGCAGGATCTGATGGGGGCCACCAGGTCTCCCCATCTCTCTTTCTCCAGCTACCAAGCAATCAGACGCTGCGTTTTCGTGGTAAAAAAGCAGCAGCTTGGGAAGCAGCTTGGGAGGGGGCACCATCAGTGCCCACAGAGGACATCCATGGATTGGTCCCAGAAGGGTTGCTGGAAGAAGGGGAAGACAGCCGACTTCTGAAGGAGATGCCTCTCTGCCTGGAGGAGAAACGCCAGCTCAGGTACCAAAGCTCTTGACTCTTGCCGAGAGACTCTTGAGGAAGAGAACATTGAAAAAGTGTGTAATTAAAATGGCATCCCCAGCTCTGTGTCCTCAGAGAGCATACTGAATGCTAATTATGGGAATTGTGACTGAAGGGCACCCTCTCAAGAGAAGCATTCTTAATTGGGCGCCATCTTTTCTGGAGACTCCTGTGGAACAGAACAAAGGCAGCTGGGAATCCAGAACATTTGGGAAGAGATCCAACGATATTTGGGAAGAAATCCAATGATATAGTCTGAGCTGGTGGTGGTGTGGAAGGCACACATGTTTCTAAGTGAAACCCAGCCCTATTGATTAATGTCTCGGTCAAAGTGATTGGGACTCCTATTTTGAGTATTTCTCTTAAGCATGGATTAGATTTTTCCATGTGGATGAAAGATTTAATAAAACCTCAGGGGTTGGAGATAATGGGGAGGAGAGAGAAGTAATGGTAAACACTTCAATTAATGTACTTCATTGCAGTTATCTTAATTTCTCATTTAACCATCCTTTGCTTCAAGAATGCTGCAGAAGCAGGCAGTCAGGCAGCTCAGCGGCTGGCAACTTTGGCGCATAGAGAAGTTGAAAACCTTGCGCCGTCTCCAGAGTCAGGCAAACATAGTCATCTCCTCAGCTAGGTTGTGGCGAGGCACTCTGCACCACATCGAAGGTACAGACAAGGCCCTTAAAAGACTATTTTGGAGAGAACAGTAGCTTAGGAGTTTGAGCTTGTTTTGTGATTATTTTTGTATTCTGTCCCCACAGGCCATTTTGGAACAGGGATCCAATCCTATTTCAACTTCTTGCGTTTCTTAATCCTGTTGAATTTTGTGGCTTCCTTGCTGGTAGTAGGATTTGTGATTGCTCCAAATGCTGCCTTTGAAGCTCTACAACTCAACTGGACAAGTCAAGTGAATGGTAGTTTGGGTGAGTGGATGACCCTTGGCATGTGTGTTACAGACCATGCGTTCTGAACCATCAATATAAAATATATTTGATTTATTCCTATGCCAATGCAATCAAGAATGGCCTTGGATAGCTCACTCTGAAAAAATACAATATCAAACATGCCTCATACTAGACCCACTGGTCTTCAACATTTTTTTTTTAAAATGACATAGTCAAAGGGTAGAAAGGATGTTCAGCACAAAGCAGAGATAAAATTAAGTCACCAACATCCTAGAAAATGAAAGAAAGGGAGAAAAGGTATGGATTTTGCTGGTGACCAGAAGTGAAATTAAGCAAGTTCTAGCAGGTTCGCTAGAACCGGTGGTAAATCTTCTAAGCAGGAGAATCGGTTGTTAGACTAAATCTCCTTTTGTTTTTTTCCACTTTACAGGGTTAATCCTGTCAGGAAGGCAGGAAAGAAACATCCTGGTGTTGTTTTTTGCCTAATCTTTATTGCCTTGCTTACAGAAACTACCCACCCAGTCACATGACCCCCCCAGCCACGTCCACAAAGCCACGCCCATAGAACCGGTAGTAAAAAGAACTTGAATTCCACCACTGGCACAAAGCTGAGGAAGGATTGGTTCCCCCCTAGGGAGATGGGTTCAAGATTTAAAAGGATCTCGAAAGTTTTGAGGATCAAGATCATTTTCTAACAAAATTCAGTTTGATGGCAAAAATTGTAGGTCCTGCATTTAGGTAGGAAAAATCAGATGTACAGGTATAGGATAAGTTGCACTGAACGGTTGAAACACTTCCCATGATCTCAAAAATCATGCTTCTGTTGATGCATGAAACAGTGCTGAAAAAGCACAGAAACAAAAATAGTGAGGGTCTTTGAGACTGAATTCTCAGACAAACTTCTGAAAGAATTGAGTAAGTTGGTCTAAAGAAAGACAGTTAAGAAAAGACACGTAAAATTTTCCCGTACTTGAAGTGCCATTATAGGAAAGAGGGTATAGATTTATTCTATGTAATACCTGAAGCAAGGACAAGAACTAATGGGTGGAAGCTTTACAGAGAGTAAACACAAACCTGAAATATGGCAGAATTTAAAATAAACATGAGAGTTACTAAGCAATGTAACAGCTTATCTCTTGGAGTCCATCACTGGAAGTTTTCAAACAAAGATTAAACACCCATTTGCCTGGGATAATCTGAGGATTCCTGCTTTGGGTTGGACTAGAAGACACTCAAGGTATTTTCCAATCCTATGGTTCTTGATGAAAAGTTTAATAAAACCTGAGGCGTTGGACATAAATGGGGAGGACAGGGAAGTAATGGTATACATAGTGGCTCAGTGGCTAAGATGCTGAGCTTGTCGATCAGAAAGGTCGAATCCCTAGCACTGTGTAACAGAGTGAGCTCCCGTTACTTGCTCCACCTTTTGCCAACCCAGCAGTTCGAAAAGGATGTAAAAATGCAAGTAGAAAAATAGGGACCACCTTGGTGGGAAGGTAATAGCGCTCTATGCGCCTTTCGCGTTTAGTCATGCCGGCCACATGACCACAGAATCGTCATCAGACAGCGCTGGCTCTTTGGTTTAGAAACAGAGATGAGCACTGCCTCCTAGAGTCGGGAACGACTAGCACGTATGTGTGAGGGGAAACCTTTACCTTTACTTATGGTTCTCTTATGCCTTGAGGTGGAGGCAGAAATTCAACAGGTATAGCAGACCCCCTTGCCTTTCAAATGTCCGCCATAGTTGCTGGCAAAATATCAGAAATCTTTTTGTTAAGATCAAGGCCACTAAACTCTGAAGCTCAACACTGCTCAACATACAGTATACTAGCTGTGACAGGCTAATCAGTATAACTGTAAGGCATCGTTTTAATCAATGAGGGAGCGTCTAATTGAATTTTCTGCTGGCCATTTGGACTCTTGTCAATAAAATATGTTTGTGATGCTGGCAGGGAAGACTTATGGAGCAGATACACAGGGTGCTCTGGTATATGTAATAAGAAATGCACATTTACCACATTTGGAAGTAAATAAGCTCCATTTTGGGGAACAGCACTCAAATGTTTAAAACATCCATCCTTCAATCAATCAACCAATAAAGCATTAGTTACTTACGTTATTGAAGCAAATTGGATAATTACCCCCTGCTTTTCAAAGAGCTGGGACGGGGTTGTAAGATGATTTGAAATAGGACATGAAGTGCAATGCCATCTAAAGGAGTAATTACCATAAAAACCATTAAGGTCAAAGACTAACGTTACCTAAATGACATGACTAAAAGGCTTGTTAGAAGAATAGGCCGCAAATGTACTGTGAAGGAGAATTTACAGGAGTGGGCTGGAAAATGCTATTTCAGCAACCAAGATCATGCATTTCCCACAGAAAGTGGCAAGGTAGATCTATTTTTTTTTTTTTCAGGAATTGTGCTAAGAGCATCCGGTATTTTGCCCATTATTTATTTATTTTTTATTTTCTGAGCAGGACTAGATTATGTTCTGTGCCTCTCCCTTGCAAAAATCAAGAGCCTGCATGCAGCCCTTGAGTCCCATGATCCGTGCTGGAACGAAAGCTAATTGTTGCTCCCTAATTCCTTTCCAGTGAAGGAAGAATGTCAAAAATACGATCCCATCCCTCAAGGCTTGGTCAGCTACTTTTCCTATCTTATGGATCTTCTGTCAGGCAAGGTAAGAATTTATATCGCCAAGGATATATTCCCAATAGCTTGGGAAGTAGCTACAGCAACCAGCACATGTGATGATGTGAATGTTTATTTCCCTCCAGGGATTCATAGAGCAAACCTACCTGTTCTATGGCTATTATCCAAATATGGCTGCCATCTTTGTCAACTTTGCCTACAACATTCCTCTCGCTTATCTCCTCACAACGCTCTTCTACCTGCTCTTCTGCCTGGCCTGGATTGTTCGGAGGTGAGCACTGCTACGGCCTCTATAATCTGGAATCAAAACATTAGGACCCAAAGAGAGCAATCAAGGCTATGTCCTGGGAGTCTTCAACTTACAACCACAACTGAGCCCCAATTTTTTTTTTTGTTGCTAAGTGAGACATTTGTGGAGTCAGTTTTGCCCCCCAAACAATAAGCAGCCTTCCAGACGGATCCACTTGTCAGGAAAGTCCTGTTTAAATAGGGTGACCATATTTGATTTCCAAAAAAGAGGATGGGGGGGCGGGGGCGGCGGGGGCGGCGGGGTGGGTGGGGGGCGCAGCTCCGCAGTGGCTCTTCTCCCTCCGCCCAGGTGCTGCTGATGGGGAAAAGCGGCTCCCGCAAGACGAGCATGCACTCCATCGCGGGATTTCTAAGCGCGAT
>JAEANM010011341.1:0-15319 GCA_017656035.1 Myanophis thanlyinensis | reverse complement strand
AATAAATAAAATAAATAAATAAAATCAGTCCATTGGGCACTATCTAAGTAAATTAAATTCAATGGTGAAAAAAGTAAGGTTCTACATTTAGGCAAGAAAAACGAACTTCACAGGTACAATATATGTGGTACCTTGCTCAATAATAGTAACTGTGAGAGTTATCTTGGAGCCCTAGTGGACAGTCATTTAATATGAGCCAGCAGTATGCTGCAGCTGCCAAAAAAGCCAACACAGTTCTAGGCAAGATCATGTGAAGTGTTAATACCAGTCTTTAATACTTTGGTAAGACCATACTTGGAATACTGCATCCAGTTTTGGTAGCCACAATGTAAAAAAGATGTTGAGATGTCTAGAAAGAGTGCAGAGAAGAGCAACAAAGATGATTAGGGGACTGGAGGCTAAAACATAAAAAGAACAATTGTTGGAATTGGCTATTCTAGTTTAAGGAAAACAAGGACTAAGCATGATATGATAGCAGTGTTCCGATAACTCAGGGGCTGACACAGAGAAGGCAAGCTATTCTCAAAAGCACCTGAGGATAGGACAAGAAGCACTGAATGGAAACTAACCAAGGAGAGAAGCAACTTAGAACTAGGGAGAAAAAGTAAATCAGGTTGGCAGGTTGCCTCCCAAATACATTAATTCAAGGGCTGAAAAAAAGCCAAATTTTAAGGTTGGGGGAGGGTTGAACCCAGAGAAAATGAGCACCATATGTATCCCTGAGGGTATGCTGTTCCTGAGACAAAAGGCCAGAAAAGGTATCTTTATTGAGGATATTGTAATGGAATCTTGCACTCTTGCTTTTCCTTGCACTTTTCCTTCCCTCTTTTATACTCCAGGAAGTTAGGAAGGAAACAGTTTAAGTTCATTTCTCTGGGTACAAACCATGCTTTTTCCTACTTTGTTTTTATAACAGTTTCTGAATAGTTTGTCCAAGGCCATCTCTATGGCTCCCTGGAACTCATAAAGAGATTGAAGTGACTGAATGAGTGAACAAAATAAAATGTGTCATTTAATATACTGGTGGCCTTCATTGTCCACTGTTTCATAATTCATAACTTTACATATCTGTAATTGTTCTTTATGACTATAGAATGTATGTGTAGCAGCTTTAGTATATCTTTTATAAAAATAATTTTGAGGGGAGAGGCATAACTTTTCGAAAACACAGTATGCAAGGATAAAGTAAATTATTGTTAACATTCCAATAAAGGAGGACATTGTAGCTCAGGTTTGAAATGAGGCATCCTTGGTGCTCTCTGAGCTTGGTTGTTTTCTTGCAAAATGTTTCATTACCCAAACTAGATAACATCATCAGTGTTAGTAAGAAATGGGTTTGTTCTCAATTTATATTCTAGTGCTATACTGTCAATGTTGGTTTCTTTGTTCAGCTGTTTACCGTTAGCTTGAATGGCAGTTCCTTGATTGGGTATTGTTCACTTCTTGATTATTGATCTGATATTAATCTTAGTGTTATTTACACTCACTGGGTATTGATTGTTGGTGGGGAAGTGTTTTGGTCTTTTGTCCATTGTTTCTTGCTTAGGTCTAAGTGTCTATTGATCACCAATGCCAGGCTTCCAGGAATTATCTGGCATTTTTGAACATGGCTTGGTCTAGGATGAGCACAGTTTTCCAGTTGAAACAATGATTAAGGTTGTCCATATGTTATGAAATTAAAGAGTTTTCATTATATCTTCTGACTAATAGTTGGTGTTCATGGATGTGTTCCGCTAGTCTTCTGCTATTTGTTCTACAAAGTAGCTGTTTCAGTTTTTACACTGTGTGTGGTAATTGTGTCCTGTTTTTTTTTCTCATAGGTTGCTGGGACTTTTGGTTTACTTAGGATGTTCTGGAGAGCTTTAGTTGGTTTGTGTACTATGCTGAATCTACCGTATTTACAGGGCTATAAACAGCTACTTTTTTGCCACACTTTGAACCCTGTGGCTTGTATAACAGTGCGGCTTATCTATCTTTTCTTTGCTAACTGCCATCAGAAATGTAAATATGCAAAAATTTGACAGACACAAGAGGTCAATGCAAAGAAGAAGACGCTACTGGTAGTTTTTGGCATACTCAACACAAACAGCACAGCATGCATGAATGCAAAATATTTTTCACACCTTCATCATGGAAAGTACACAAAGAAAAGCATATGATACAGCTTTCAAGATGAAAGCGATCAATCTGTCTATCCAAGAAGGAAATAGAACTGCTGCACGTAAGCTTGGCATTAATGAATCAATGGTGACGTTGGTGACAGCAGTGTGAAGAACTGATTCAGTGCCAAAGGACAACAAAGGCTTTCAGAGGTCATAAAAGCAGATGGCCTAAACTTGAAAATGTTCTTGAGGACTGGGTGAAGACACAGAGAGCAGACGGCTGAGGTGCATTCACCATGCAGATCCGACTGAAAGCTAAAACAATCACCAGTAAAATGGGTATTGAAGATCTTAAAGCTGGACCACCATGGTGTTTTAGATTTATGAGACAAAAAGATATGTCCATCAGACCGCAGATGACTGTCTGTCAGCAACTCCCTTCCAACTACTAGGAAAAAGTTGCAAACTTCCACAAATTTATTGAAACAAAACTAGCCAATAATTCCATCTGACCATACGACATCATAAATATGGATGAAGTACCTTTCACATTTGACCTGCCTCTAACTAGAATACTAAAAAGACAGGAGCATCATCCATTATGGTGAAAACAACTGGCCACAAGGGAACACATTTCATGTGTGTTTTGAGCTGCATTGCATTCAGACAGAAGCTTCCACCGATGGTGATTTTTAAGCGGACGATTATGCCAAAAGAAAAACTTCCAAAAGGCATAGTTGTTAAAGTTAACAAAAAAGGATGGATGATAAAAAACCTAATGACTGAATGGCTGATGGAGTGCTACAGTAAGTGCCTGGGAGGATTTTTTCACCGGAAAAAATTGTTGCTTGTTTTTGGACAGTATGAGGGCCCATATAACAGATTCTGTGAAAACAGCTATAAAGAGAATAAACTAAATTCCAGCTGTGCTTCATGGAGATAAAACTAAGTTTTTGCAGCCACTCAACATCAGTGTGAATTGTGCATTTAAAGCAGCACTCTGAGGTGAGTGGGAGGCTTGGATGCCCAGCAGCAAGAAATAATTCACAAAAAACTGGCCACACGTGAAGACCATTCTTTTCTGAGGTCTGCCAGTGGATCCTAACAGTGTGGAGCAGTGTGAAAGAATCCACGATCACCAAGGGATTTCGAAAGGTTGGACTGCTGCATGGAAAGAACAGCAAAACTTCATCGGTAACTGTGCCTCGAGATGAAAGTGACATTGAGAGTGACACTGACAAAGAGACTGAAAAGGTGTGTGACTGAGATATTCTGAGTCTCTTCAACTCCAACACTGAAGAAGATGACTTCAGTGGTTCCAATGCACAGGAGGAGGATAAATAAAAATGTTAATGACTTTTCTGTTTTGTTCGATCAGCCATTTTACTGCTATGTTACAGGCACCATTTAGAAACAATTAAGATATGTAAATAAACATTTACAAAATCTTTCTGTGTAAATATCTCATTTCATAACATATATATTTGCGGCTTATATTCTGGTGCGGCTAATATATGTAAAAATATTTATTTCTTTTAAAATTTATTGGGTGCAGCTTATATTCCGATGCACTCTATAGTCTGATAAATACGGTACGTGGTTGTAATATCTGTTGGTAGTTTGTGAGATATTTCTGTTGTACTAGTAATATCTGTTTCTGCTTGACTTGGTTATGTTTACATGAACATTTTTATGGGTTTATGGTGGAAAGAAAAAGAATCTAACAATTTTTAAACTATAAATTATAAAATGGCTTGAATGCTAGGCACTTCTGGATGAAGTTATGTGGATATACGTTTTGTTGGGAGATGTTATATAGATGATCTGTTTCCTTTTTCTGCTGTTCCAAGTTGCTTCAGTATGTTAAGCTCATTTGAATAGAGTTCTTACAACTGTGTATTGTGTTCAAAAATTAAAGATGAAGAAAATAGAGTTACAGAGTATTAAGCTTGCTAACAGTAGGGACAGTTCTAGCATACAAGTAATTATCAAGAAATGTGGGACAGATATACATACAATTATTTGTGTATAAAAACAAAAAAATATTTGCCCCAAATGTTCCTGAGGATTACCCAAATTTTGTTTGGCATTTTATTTCCAGTGTACTGTATTTTTTAAAAAATATGAAATGAAAACATACATTTTACTGAAGTTTTTCTTATACCTTTGATTTAACAGGCTGTTATTTTTATTTAGTAATAATCTATTAAGCATAATTAATGCAAACCCTAAAGCACTTCTACTCTTTACAACTTTCTCAGTTGATCAAAGAGAAACAATATGTCTAGTGTATTATAGCATTTTAAACAGTTTTCCATGATTAATATTTTTTCCTACAAATTGTAGCAAATACATTTCTATTATGCAAAATGATAAACATAGAGAATTATTGTTTTCCTAATACTGCCTACCAGCAATGTTAGAAAGAAGGCAAATCAATGCTTTAGGGAAAAATGTGCAAATTGGTTAGATAAAGACATTAAAGAGCATTGTCTGGGAAGCTGATTCAAAATGTGCTTTATATTGAAATAATATAAATTGGATTGTTTCAGAGTTATTTGTCTTCTGTGATAACACTGGAGAAATTGGATTGCTTATTTCCATTTTTCTCCACGTATTTCTTAATTTGACTATACTCAGATTTTTATGCAGAAATATTGTGTAAACCAAATTAAAACAGAAATATGAAGCCAGAAAGCAAGTTAAAATTACAGTTAGTATTAATGAAAAATGGTCTCTCATGTTTGGGTGACACATTTAGAAACTGAAATACTAATAACTGTGGCTAAGATAGGGATAAGGTTGAATAAGAACAAAAAGTTAATCCAAAAATCATCATTTAAAAACCAAGCAAGCAGTAGTAGGCTATTTTTCAAGGAATTTGATGGTCAGGCATTCAGTTGTTCAAATGACAAGAAGGAATTGCAGAAGGATTAGATAGGTGCTAGAGATTTCTTCAGTACTGATCAGCTTCATTTCTATAGCTTGGATGTTTGTTTTTACAAAAAACAAACTTTACTTGCTCTACTCTCAGTTTAATCAGATGTTAATTGGCAAGAAGAGCTATTTGTGAGTAAGATCTAATAAAAATATGAAGTTTATTCTTGAGACACTTTGTTGAAGGATTTTTTTTAATTGTAGATATTTAGTTGGACACACATAATTTAATTTATTTAAGCAATTAAATCATTGTGGCATTTAAACTATTGTATTTAACACAACACAAATTTGAGGCTTCTTTATAAATGGTTTCATTATTGCCTACAGAACATCCTATTTTTTCATAAATATTGATTATTCCATTTACTGAATTTGCTCAGCTATGACAGCCTCTTATTAAATCTTAGATTACAACATTATATTTTTCTGTGATCATTAACAAGTATCTCATCAAATTATAGATGTTTTATAGGATGATATTTTTCTTTTTTCTTTGCTATAAAATTTTCACAATCATTTTCTTAAGTGATATTCATGTAAATTCTGAGAAAGATAATATTTTCATAGATAAAAATAAAATAAAATAATATTTTATTAATCAAAACCAGGTCATCATCTGAAGTAGAATGCTGTTAAAATTTTATATATGACACATTTCTCAACCTTCACATCAAACTGTCAACTATTTCATCAAATGATGCAGGCAAGAAAGGCACTTGAAAATTAATTAAGATTTAATCTAACTGTTAAGAGTATTTGGGCCATTGGATGTTGCTTTATTAAACTATTACAAGTGAGTAATTTCTCCTTTGTACAATCTATTACATAGGTACTATTCTTATATTGTACTAAATATAATTTAAATTTGTTACATTTTAGATTACTACATATATAAAATTACTTGTGGTCATTTAAAAGGCACAGTTTATGGTTTACATTATTTTGAGAAACTAGGTCACTGAAACTTTTGTGGTTAAATTAATTTATTTTGACATGAGAACTGGATTCCCCAGACTTTTAAGATTCTAAAATTAAGACCACAGTGATTTTATGTGGAAAGCTAGACAACTATGTTCTCCATCATCAGTTTTCTTGGAAATACCTATTTTCTGTTTTTATCATTTCATAATGTGAGAACACTTGGCTGAATCCTTACTAAATGTGAAAGCTGTCAGCAGAGTTGGTCCCATGAAGTTTCTAAGAATTTGTGCCATGGCAGTGATTTTAATTATTCTAACATATTGCTTCATATTTGTCATAACAACATTTAGCTTTTCCAAATTACATTTCTCTGTCTTTATTCATATGTGAACTAGTCATCCTCTGGCAATAATACAGAGCCTATCTATCAAGAATGAAACAAGCCTGAAATTTTGTGGCTCTACACACTGAAATTATAAGAATATTTTTAAAATATTAACATGGAAGACTTATAATTTTTATACATTATATCATGTTATAGTTCAAGTAAAAAACTTTTTAATGTAAAATGTTGAAATCAGCTGAATTTCATGTGTGACAGCTGATAGGGTCATTTATGCCTTCAGGGATGTTGTTTCACTGGTGAGGATTGAGGCAGTGACAAAACATAGGTTATTACATTTCAAACCAAATTTTATTTCTTGTGTATGTTCCTAATATAAAGTATTGTAATATTGTCAAGTGAAGAAAAAATCCAGAGCTGGTATTGTGATGCACATTCTGTTATTTTTATTTTGACATGAACTTAGTTGAGAATAGATATCTATATTTCACTGTTTGTATGAATTTTATTTCAGTAGCATTTCCTTTTTCTCATACATACACATCACATTCATGCACATATACACATTTACCCATATACTCAATGACTTCTGGGAAAGCTGGAAATATGTAATTATTTTTTTAATAGAAACATAAAATCATAGGGCTGGAAGGGACCTTGGAGATCTTCTGGTTCAATTGTCCCATGTTCATATCCTCAAAGATTGCAGTCTTTATTGGTGCTTTAGTAATTCAAATTAATGTTCCCCTGGAGTCACCTATCACAGGAACCATGCAAACCAACAAATGAGTCCAACTCTCCCATCCCAGAGCACAGCACAAGTCCATCAGGCTCTACCCACCAAATTCTAGGTCCATTGAAAGCTCCACAGTCCAAACACAAATTACCAAGTCAACACTCAAGTATAAGGTTCAAAAAAGCCAAATTCAAAGTCCAAAGTCCAAAAAAGCAATGTGTCAAAGCACAAGTTCATTTAAGAGTCAAAGCACAAATTTATGATTGCTGAATACATGCAAAATGATTGAGTTGCTCTATTGCTGAGCTAAATAGTTGCTAGCCAGAGCAGTTTATGCTGATGGTTGGTATACTCATGCCACCTCATAAGTAGCCTCACTGACTGTCTTCTTTCCAACCTGCACATCCACAGATCAAATGGAGGAGACAATTCTTTTTCATCTCCACTGGCAGCTGCAGCTGAGCACTTTCTTCCCCCTGTGCTTCCAGTGGGGCCTCATAGCTCCCCAGCTGTAACTGCCTGTCTCCTGTTCCTGCTTCAGCAGCCATTTATCCACTCACCTATCTGATGATCTTCCAACTGTGTTTGTCCCTTCCACTCCTGGCTCAGAGTCTTTGGCAGCTTCACCTCAATCCCCTCCAAAATCCTTGGCATTCATTGTATGTCCTCTTCTGATCTGACATCACACCAATCCCCTCCCAAGGCAGCAGGACTTAATGCATGTCTCAATTTCAATTTTAAATTCAAATTTATTGGCCACATACACAGTCATACATGGTACAATATGCAGTGAAATGCTTATGCAACCGCAGGTAAGTTAAAGTAGGAAGGGAGGGGGGGGTTAGAAAAATAGTTAAGGGTAGTTGGGAAGGTGGGAGTTAGATGCAGTCATGGTTCTTGTTGTGGTCCTGAGTGTACTTGTGGTTCCTGGTTAAGTGTCCGTATTGCTTGTGGAAAGTCTGATGAATCTTTTCTTGAAGACATCCAGAGATGGAGTACCCACAACTTTGAGAGGTAAGCTATTGATTGTTCCTACTGTCAGGAAGGTTTTTCTTAATTCCATCTTGATTTGCCTTCAGGTACTTTGGATAATAACTTGATCTCCACATTTCTGGGACTGCCCCACAAATACCAGAAAGCAACTATCATGTCACTCCTAATCCTTGTCTTCATTAGACTGGATATACCTAGTATTCTTAAGTATTCATTACAATGTTAAGCCCTAGATCCCTTATCACCTTTGTTACTCTTCTCTGAAATCTTTCCACAGTTTAGGTGGAAAGAACTGGATTCAGTACTCCAAGTTTGGCCTCTTTAGTCAGTACTATTTACTTCTTATGATTATGATGTTATCCATCTGTTGAGGCAGCCTAGGACTGGATTACTTTTTTTGCTGCTGCAATACACTGCTGGCCAGTGGAATTCATATAATTTAACAACCTGTTGTCTGCCCTAATGACCACCTGAACCAGCAGTTCTCTGAACTGTTTAGAAAGTTAACAACCAGTTCTAGCAAATAGGTGTGAATCCCACCTCTGCTGCTGGGTAATACCTGTTCAACCAGGTACCACCTATGCTATAGCTATACATTTGCAGGACCTTACATTTCTCACCATGAACTACATCTTGTTGGCTAAGGCCCAATGCTCAAAATTGTCAAGGTCATCCTGAACCATAAGTCTGTCTTCCAAAGGAATTCCCTTTCCATCCCCTCATCTAGGTCATTTATGAAGATGTTGAAGAGTGCTGTGTCCAAAACAGAACTTGTAGTACTCCATTGTGTGCTTTCTTCATGTAGGTGTAGTTCCATCAGATTACATATTGAGTGTGGTTTGTCAACCAATTGCAAATCCATCTGATGGTGATACTTTCTATCCATATTATTTTATCTTTTCAAAAAGTAATTCAGTGTCTTTTCTGTCAAGTGTTTTACTGAAATTAAAATAAACTAGATTCACAGTTTTTAATAAATCCATGCTGGCTTCTACTGATCACTTTGTTATGTGTGAAGTTCTAGGTGCTCTCAAATCTGTTTGATTATCTTTTTTGATGTCAAGCCAACTGGTCTGTATCTCCTGAATTCATTTTTCCCCTTCCTGAAGACTGGAATTACATCAGCTTTTTTCTAGTCCTTGTTTCCTGTATTCCAGAATCTGTGAACAATTTTGTTCAGTATTTCCAAGATCAGGTTTGCCTGATCTGTCAGAACCTAGCGCATAAATCACTTAGCCCTAGCAATCTGAAATCATCTAAAGAGACTAGGTGTTTTTTTAAAAAAAATCAATTATTTACCTATGTTTATTCTTGTTCTACCTCCTCCTCATCTCATTATGGCTGCCTTGCATTTCTCTCCTATTTTATACCCAAGTTCCAGTGGTGGAATTAATTTTTTTCACTATTGGTTCTGTGGGCGTGGCTCCATGGGCATGGCTGGGGGAGAGTCATGTGACTGGGTGACAAGTTTCTGTAAGCAGGGCGATAAAGATTAGGCTAGAAACACCACCAGAATGTTTTTTCCTGTATTCCTTACAGGATTAACCCTGTAAAATGGAAAAAAAACAAAAGGAGATTTCTTCTAACAACCACTTCTCTGAACTGCTTAGAAAATTTACTACAGGTTCTAGCAAACCTGCTAGAACCTGCTGAATTTCACCTCTGCCAAATTCCTCTTCTTCACATCACTCCCTTTATCATTGTCTGATTGGTTGTCTTGTGGATGATGCTTGTGGTCTGGCATTCTTCCCTATTCTTGTTAGGTGTAACCCATCTCTTGCCAGAATATATATTTTTTATTTGTTGAATTAATTTGGTACCCATCACAGAACAAAATTACTCTGGGAAACTCTGGCCTCTGGATGAATATTTATTTTTATTTTATTTATTTAAATTTATTGGTTGCCTATTAAAACATATACTGCATTTTATACAGAAATCAATATAACAGTATTTTTTACACCTCAGGAAAAAAAATCAGGTGATTAAACTATAGTCAAAAAGACCCCTAACTGGCAGAGATGCTGCACTGTTTTATGATTATAATTACAGCTTCAGTACTAACCAGCAAGCTTTGTGTTTTCTTACAATATAGCTGGAATATGATAATCATGTGATAGTAGAAAATTACCTGGAAAAAGCTGAAATCATTTTCTTCTTAAAGATTGTTTGAGACACATATCCAATTGCAAAGAAGCAATTTGAGATGGTGAATCATTATGTAGCTCCTTGATGATAATCCATTTGTGAGTTAACCCAGAAATAGTCAAAAGATTGTACTATGTTTTTGAAGGTTCAAAAAAATCCAGTGTGATGATTTTAGAGTTTAAAAATGGTTAGTTGTTTTTTTTCTTTCCGCCATAAACCTGTTAATCTCTTGACACAAAATTACTGAAAGAAAATGTTCATGTAAGAAAAATGCTGTTTGAGAATGGACTGCCTTCTTTCAGAAGCAGAATTGTATAAAATAGGATGAACAAAATGAATAAACTCTGAAATACCTTGTTTACTGACTACTAGCAAAATTAAGTTAATTTGAAAAAAAAGCCATGACCTATTTACTAAAGGTCAATTAAGTCTGCATGTGCTCATTAAACTGTAAACCGTTATTTCATACATCATTTGATGATCACTTGCTTTTGGGAAAATACTAATATATTATATTCAGATAACAATAGGTTAATTTTTCAAAAGGTGTTTCTTTATAAATCAACTCATTTCCAAATGATACAGTTTTCTATTTTACCTTGCAAAAAAGGGAACAATCAATTATCTATGGTTATCTGTAAAGGCCCCTAGGCAATAGTAGTCTATGCTATTAGAAACACAGAATAATAGAATTAGAAGGATTCATTTAGACACTGATTCCAATTTCCTATTTTGTGCTTCCCTTACATTTTACTGAGATCCAATCAAAGAAAATAGAATGGAACAATTACTTCCTGTTATCTGGAAATTATATTTCTCTAGATGCACCCTAACACTGCAGCTACCTTCTTTGCAGCAACATCATGTTGTTCGTTCATATCCATTTTACAATCAACAACTCTTGCAAGATCTGTTGCCAAGCTAGTTATCCAGACCTTATACCTGTGCATTATTTGTTTCCTAAATAAATGATTTTGTATCTGTCCAAGTTAAATTTATTATGTTACTTTCAACCCATTTATTCAACCTGCAAATATTGTTTTAAATGTTATTTAAGTTTTATTTCTGGCCGATTTTGATAGAACAGTAGTACAGAACTAAAATACCAGCAAGGGCATGTGATGTTTTCTCTTTATCAGATTGAGTTTGCTATTCATTTTCCAGAAGTAGAAAAATATTTTGATGCTGATAATTACTTGATTGATAGTGTGTCTTCAAATTAGTATTTACTCTTAGTGACCACACATAGATATATTATCATTAGAATGATCTGTTCCCAAATTGGATTTTTAATAATGCTCTGATTGCCATCAATCGCCTTTGCTTCTGGTTGTTTTCTTCTCTTCCTTACTACTTTCCCTGACATTATACATTTATTCAGAGAACTAGGTCTTTACTTAATATGTCCAAAGTATAATCATTCTAACATGGTCCAGGTAAACTCATAGATATAGACACATTCTGTAACTTTTCCAAGTCTTTTATTACTACTAAATAAAGTGTTAATGTGTGGTACATTTCTTATCTGCTGGTTGTTGATAATTGATCCTAAAAGGAACTACCAGTTCACTATCTTTACTGTCAATTCTATTGTACTGAGGATATCTGATATGAAAGTTCTCAGATGTTTCATATCACACACACAGAGAGAGACAAATACATCTCTATGTGTGTACGTATGTGTACTTATCTCTCTCTCTCTACCTCTCTCTCTCTGTGTGTGTGTAAAATGATCATGAAAACTCTGTTCTACAGTCATGAGAAGTAGCTTGAGGTACTTTGAATATAAATGTCCACAAAATGTATGTTAGCAAGAACACAATGGTCACAATGTAGCAATTGTCACAATGTTCAGTTGTATTTATAGTATATTCTATCAGTTTTAACAAAGATGTCTTAATACATTCCTCAAAGAAATTAAAAAGAGTATATGAATTGTCTTGAATAAAATTGATGGAATTCAAATTCTTAATTCTTAAGTTCATTGGTTAAAAAAAGCATATTCAATTCCTTCCCTTTTTCATATACTGAATCATTTAGTGATGATAATTTTAGCTATCTTAATGTTGGCTACCTCATCTATGACCACCAATTGTTTCTTTGCTGGACAAGGTTAGGAAATGGATCACCTGGTATTTTGACTTTCCATTTCTATTATGATAGTGTTATATTAAAAATGAATGAAACTGGAATGATCAAAGTCTACTCCCTTTGAGAATGTCCAGGCTAACTGCTGTAAGTTTCCCACCAAATAACTCACTAAAAAGTAATCTAAGTAAAGATTAAAAGTAGCATTGATTTTTTTAAAATGCTTATAGCGGATATAATAAGTTGAAAAATTTAACTGTAATCCTTTTGAATAATTCAGAAATATATATTAGATAAATTACAAACTTTAGAAAAAAGATGTACTTGTGTAGTAAAGCTAAGGGCAAATATCCCTGGTTTTGAATGCATACTGTATATAAAGAAGTGACTTTCCATCTTCATCACAAGTATAAGCAATGTTAGTGACTTATACTTTTCTCAAAGTACAAATTATCTCTTTTTCCCATAGTCTATCTCTTAATTTTAAATAAATCCATAAACACTGTCATTTTAATAGTAATGTTAACAAAAGTCCATTGAGGATCACCAGAAATAATAACATATCTAATCAGTGGTGGAATTCAATTTTTTTTTACTACTGGTTCTGTGGGCGTGGCTTGGTGGGCTTGACTGAGGGGGTCATGTGACTGCGTGGACACTTTTTGTAAACAGGGCAATAAAGGTTAGGCTAGAAACAACACCAGCATGGTTTTTTCCTCCCTTCCTTACAGGATTAACTTTGTAAAGTGGAAAAAAACAAACAGAGATTTCTTCTAACAACCAGTTCTCCGAACTGCTTAGAAAATTTACTTTTGCCTTTGCTGAGCTGGGGTGGGCATGGCCTACACATGAGGAATCTGGCCTGCGGGCTGCCAGTTTGACACTCCAGGTATATATTTCCTCAAGAATAGCTGGATATTGTTACAGCATCTTGTAATTACGGGTAGTCTTTGACTTACAACATTTTTTTTAGTGACTGTTAGAAGTGACAACAGCATTGAAAAAAGTGTGACTGTTTTCCACATTTACAATCATTGCAGTACTCAATGGTCATGTGATCAAAATTCAGATACTATGCAACTGACTCATATTTGTGATGGTTGCAGTGTCCGGTCATGTGATTATGTCATCACTTTCTGTGAACTTTTGCAACCTTCTTACAAGCACAGTCAATAGGGAAGCTAGATTCAATTAACAACTGTGTTACTAACTTAACAACTGCAGTGATTCACTTACAACTGTGGCAAGAAAAGTTGTTAAATGGGGCAAAATTCACTTTTTGAATTTGGGATTCAATTATGGTAATTGAGGACTACCTGTATTGATACAAAGCTTAGATTTTCCAAGCTAAAAAAAAAAAGTCTTTTTATGTACACTATTCATTTCCAAATAATAAATATATCTCTATTGATCTGCACATGTGTTCAAAAATTATCTACTTATTATAAGCAGTAATAATTAGAGTACTAATTATAAGCAGTGAATGTTTGAAGGAAACATTACACACATACAATAGTTGCTAGTAGTTAAAAAGAATAAAATATCTAGAGTTATTTGGCCATACAAGTAAAAATTCTGTACAATAAGAAATATTGAAGAAATGAGGAAAAAATAAAGAAAGGTAAAGCAAAAATAAAACAGTAACAAAAAGCATATTGAACATAAATAATAAAAAATGTTTTTTTTTCAGATTTAAGGTGAGAACCACAACTTTTTAAAATTAACTTTGCTCTTTTAATCAAACTGATGAGAAAACACAAAATAATGTCAAAACATTGTTGATGTTACATAGCAAAGGAATCATTATGATCTTAAAAGTGCTGATTTTGAAGCTGAGATTTCCTGTCCTTTTCCATACATATCATAGACCAGCCTTTTTCAGTATTTAATTCAACATTAGAATCTTCTCATACACCTCAGTCTAACAGTGGATGTAACTATATGTAAATAATTGTAAAAGGAAAGAACCCCTCTATACAATATTGCCTTGAACATTTTCTATCTTCTTTGTAATTATATGATATTTTAGTACTTGCTATCTGTGGAGATTCTGTCATCTAGATGATATTTGTCTCAAAGGGCTTTTTCAACAGACAGCTGAACTGGGTTTTTTCTTTCAGGAAAAAGAAGAAGACATTTCGCTTTCTCATCCAAGAAGTTTCATCAGTTCTGGCAGATTGTGGAAGCTTTAGAGGAATTAGTCCTGACAGGAACAAATTTAGTACTTGCTGTTTTACTTCTTGAATCATAGGATGTCTTAAAGCTTATGTCTTAAAGTAAATAAATAAATAAATAAATTTAATAAAGAAACATAGAATGTTTGCATTTTTGTGCGAAACTACATCATTTTTAACTATTCATATTATACCTCTACAATATTTTGTTTTTTTCTTTACTCCAGAGATAAAATGTCTTTCAACTAGGGTGACCAACCATCTTCTTTTGCCTGGACATGTCCCCTTTTTACGTCCAGTCCGGGGCGTCCGGGTGGGTTTTATAAACCCCCCCCGCACGCCCCCAACTGGACGTAAAAAGTGGACATGTCATGTCCGGGCAAATTCTCCGTCCGTGAGGAGAATCCGCCGGCATCGCTCAACTGACTGCCAGCCAGCTAGATGCCGCGGAGCTCCATGAGTGGTGGTGCAGCCTGACTGGCCCCTGCTTGCCCTGGCCTGAGGAGGAGAGGAGGAGGCCGGCCGTGTTGTCACGGGGACCGGCCGGGGGTGCTTGCCGACTGGGCTGCCCCCGCCCCTGCTGCTCCCTCCCCGCCCCAGCTGCCGCCACCCCACCGCCGCCGCCCCAGCCTGGTGGTGGCTCTGCTTGGCGTAGTCAGTTCCAAAATATTGTATTTAGATCCCCTCCAATTGGGCTTCAGGCCTGGGTTCAGCACGGAGACGGCCTTGGTGGAATTGTGGATGATCTCTGGAGAGCTCGGGACAGGGGTTGTTCCTCTGTCCTGGTCCTACTAGGCCTCTCAGCGGCTTTTGATACTGTCGACCACAGTATCTTACTGCGACGGCTGGAGGGGTTAGGAGTGGGAGGTACCGT